>JAHWFO010083269.1:567271-623004 GCA_023313115.1 Rhysida immarginata
CGGCTGTCATGGCCGACGCCTCTACCAGTTGGGCTATCGCAGACACCCGGCCAGCCATGCTAGAAAATCTTTATGTTGCTTATTGTTTGAAGAAAGAGCATGAATTTAGTTTTATTAGTATTGAGAGATAACGAATTAGCTAAATTCCATAAATTTGAAATAGAAAGAATCCGATTGATTGTCCTAGTATGTTTGGAGATACAAGAATCAGCAAATAAGAGTCACAACATCGGCATGTAGAATAGAATGAGTAGGGGTTGAAGCAATAGGTAACTCATTTATAGATAGATTAAAGAGAATCGAACCTTGTGGGACTCCTAGATTACGAATCAAAGATTGTGAGGAATTTCCATGAAGTGTTAAATAATAACGACGGTTAGTGAGCAGATCTATCAACCATTGGAGCGGAGGGGCATGAATATTAAAAAAGATAATTTAAAAAATAGTAGATGAATAGGAATGGAGTCGAAAGCCTTAGAGTAATCAATAAATATGGCAATCGCAAATTTATTTTTAGACATTCGGGCGGAGGTAAATTCTGTTAACTCAAAACAAGCAGTATCTACGTTACGCTTCGGAGAGAATGCCTGTTGGTATAGTTATAAGTAGGGTTAAGAACTTAGGTCCCAAAAACTTGTAAAATACGTAGGTTCATATTCCCTTAAAATTATTGAAATATTCCCTTTAAATGCTCTTGAGTATTCCTTAACAAACAAATGGTATTAATAATTAGAAATTTCACCATTTTATTAATTTTGAACATTACAATGATTAACAATGTATAGCTTCCAGTTTTCTGGGGTAAACCTCTGTCGATTTGTAGTGTAAAAATGATCTTTCTACTTCACATGAAGTAATAGTGACTTTGGAAAATGCAGCAATTTCTTCTGCTATGTAGTTTTGCTCTGGGATGTGACACTGTTCTCTGGATAAAAATTTTTGAAATGTTGCACTCCACTCCAACCTGGGTTTTTATCAGGAACACCTTTTAGCTTTGCATGGATAGGTACTTGTTTAGGTGAAACTGGCACTGATTCGATTGGTTCCACAACCTTCAACACAATAGCAACTGCTTTATGAAGAGGCAATCGTCCTTCCAAATTTTTTATACTGTCAAGCAAAAGCGGCCCCTTATATGTCTTCACCATTGCGATGTTGGCCAATAGGCGTCGAGTATTCTGATCAGTCGAGACCAATAGCGACGATGGTGCTATCTGTTGGCGAAGGCGGAAACCTAGTCCAGTTGATCATAGTTCACAACAGCGATAACACAAGAAGCCAGTAGGTCTCTCGGTGTAGGACAAAATGCAATCAAAATATGCCTTTTAGTTCTGATAAGCCCAAATATGTCATAAACCATTAAACAAGCCTTTTTAGGTCTTTATAACTCTTAAACTAAAATACATATATTAAAAATAAACCCCGCATCTCTGTGCATATCTCTTAGTACTGAAACCATAAACAAAATATGTTTTTACCTAAGGTTCCTAATCCTAATTATAAGATTGTTAGAATGGATAAATTGGGATAAACGATTAAAAAATAATTTCTCGAATATTTTCGAGAAAACAGATAGTTTGGATACCGGGCGATAATTTTGAAAAATTTAAGAGTCGCCACTCTTAAAAACGGGTGCAATCTAAATTCATTATAGCAACCTTTGATGTGTTTCCTTTTTGTATCATTCATTTTTTCCTCCCTCTCCTGAGCACAAGATATCGTAAGTATTCTACTATAATGTGCCTCTTCTATAATGCGAACCCCAATTTTTGACTCATCACTAAATTAAGAAAATAAAATATGCAAGAATATACAGAAATACCTCTTTTATTTTTTAGTTAATAAATACAACTGAGAAATTAATAATAATTATTAATTATTATTTAATTTCTCAGTTGTATTTATTAACTATTTGCATTCCAGGGTTGTTGTGTCTCGTCCTTTTCTCTTATAAATTATTCTTTTATTTTTTACAATTTTAAAACTACATAAATTGGATGCAATATAATCAAAAAACCTTCAAAATCCGATTCATTATCATCTGGGTCTTCAAAAAGGTCTCTCCACACTTCTTCAGTTAGCCTGACATTTGTATCCCATTCTCATCTTCTTCCTCTGAAGCACTGGTTGCATCATTTTAATCATCCCACAAAAGATGATCCTCAGTACCATCCATTCTGTAACTACCGTATTTTTTCGAATATTGGCCGCATTCACTTTTGGCCGCAGTTGCAATTTGACGGTAGAACAAAAAAATAACTTTTTATAGGCCGCGATTCACATTAGGCCGCAAAAAAAACTTAGCCTAAAAAGATCGAAATACTTCGTTTTAGCGTCCCGTAGTAATTTTAAATAGTAATTTAGCTAGTAATTTTATTATTTATGTAGCCATCTTCATTACTTTTATATATTTAATGAAACTTTTATAAATTTATTAATTAAATGTGTAAATAATTAAAGTAATCTCATTTTAATGAACGAGCGCAACTCCTTATTTCTTCGGCAGTGGCTCTATGGTTCTATCAACGCACTCACTGCTGGGTGCTGACCAATAGCGATAGAGAGGATTTTATGACATCATAACATCTTCAACTAGTCGTAACCGCCAAGTAGAGTGAATTCAAGGCTAGCAAATCGCCGACATTAACTTTTTAACACTTGATTTTCTTAATAATTTATGAATGAAAAATTATGTGACTGGTTAATTATTGTTCCGAGGAATTAGAATATTAATTTCAATGTTAGAAAAAGAGTGAACAAAGACTCGTTAATTTAAAACCATCAATTCAAAGGCCATCAGGGAAGTCAGATAATTTTTACTAAATCTATCTGCGATTTACTCTTTTAAAAAGTGTAACAAAATTTTCATATAAAAAAGATAAGCAAATTTAAAAGAAAATAGGTACGATATATGAATGTATTGGCGATCAATCCAAAATCATTACGCGAACGACGCTACTCATCTACAGCGAAAGCGGCAGTTACGTTGGGAGGGAGGGTCGAAAAAAAGAAATTAATTCGACTTTATTTATCGTATTTATAGTGAAATCATTTTCATGGTAGGGTACCTCATTTTGTCAAAATCACTTTTCGTCATATACAGTTCGACTCTTCGCACTTAAATACAGTCTTCTTTGGCAGTGAAATTTTAAGAAACATTAAATGGGTTTATTTCTTTACTTACGGTAGATAGTTTTAAAATCCTCATTATTATAACGAATTCATAAGAGTGTGGACGAAATGCCGCATTAATTGCAAGAAAACTCCACATTTTTTTTTTTTTTTAAGATTAACTTCTCATTAAAAAAAAACCGTTAAGAATAATTGTGTAAAAAAATAAATAAATAAATAAATAAATAAATAAATAAATAAATAAAAAAAAAAATAAAAATAAATAAATAAATATCGTAATTTTCGGCAGTAGCGCCGCGGTGCTTCTGTTAATAAAAGAGAAAATTTTGGCGTGTGCGGCGTATCAGCCGCCGCGGCGTTACTGTTGGAGATTTTAAAAAAAATTAAAAAAATTACACGAGAGCGCTTGAAAGGTGTTAGAAACACCAGTATTTTATTATATTATTATTATTATTAGCAAGAGCACAGTGGCGTATATTTATTTATTTATTTATTTTACAAATTTTTTTCAACAACAATATAAAAGAAAAATCAAATAAGAAATTAAGTAGCTTTTAAAGTATAAACTAACAGCCAAGATTGAAAAGGCCTAAGAGCAATCGTGCGGGCAGGACTCGACGAAAAATGTATTTGGTGCTGGAGGAAATGTATGCAGAAATATATTATATGTAAGAAATTAAAAATTTTTCCCCACTGAAATGCATATTACTTTTATTGAAGCATATAAGAAAACTGGTTTTAGATTACCAATTGCGTGTGTGGTGGTGGTGGGGGGGATGCGGCGTATCGGCCGCTGCGGCGCTACTGTCGGAGATTTTACATTTATGTTAAATTTTTGCTGCTGCAGCGTTACTGCCGAAAATTACGGTAAGTGCGTCGAGTCGCGAAGTAAATCTATCAACAAAACGATCCTGAGTCGAACTGTATGTGACGAAAAGTGATTTTGACAAAATGAGGTACCCTACCATGAAAATGATTTCACTATAAATACGATAAATAAAGTCGAATTTCTTTTTTTCGACCCTCCCTCCTAATGTAACTGCCGCTTTTGCTGTAGATGAGTAGCGTTGTTCGCGTAATGATTTTGGATTGATCGCCAATACATTCATATATCGTACCTATTTTCTTTAAAATTTGCTTATTATCTTTTTTAAAAGATAATTTTGTTACAAATTTTAAAAGTAATAAACAGTTTATATTTATTTAAATAATATTTTATTTTAGGTAAAATTATCCGACTTCCCTGCTGTAGATAAAAACACGATGGCCTTTGAATTGATGGTTTTAAATTAACGAGTCTTTGGTCAATCTTTTCTAACATTGAAATTAATATTCTAACACCTCGGAACAATAATTAACCAGTCACATAATTTTTCATTCATAAATTATTAAGAAAATCAAGTGTTAAAAAGTTAATGTCGGCTATTTGCTAGCCCTGACTTCACTGTTCTTGGCGGTTACGATTAGTTGAAGATGTTATGATGTCATAGAATGCTCTCTATCGCTATTGGACAGCACCCAACAGTGAATGCATTGATAGAACCATGGCTGCTGCTGAAGAAATAAGGAGTTGCGCTCGTTCATTAAAATGAGATTACTTTAATTATTTACACATTTAATTAATAAATTTATAAAAGTTTCATTAAATACAACTAAAAGTATATAAAAGTAATGAAGATGGCTACATAAATAATAAAATTACTAGCTAAATTACTATTTAAAATACTATGGGACGCTAAAACGAATATTTCGATCTTTCTAAAATGTACACAATTACCGATAATAATTCGATATTTCCCAAAAAAAAATTTTTTTTAGGCTGCACTCACTTTTGGCTGCACTCCTAAAATTTTCGATTTTTTTGGGTTTAGAGCCGCAGCCTATATTCAAAAAAATACGGCAATACCTGTTTTTAAGAAACTCCTCATCAGAACAAAGCATTTTTGAAGTCTCCATATTCTTTTTGAGAATTTACTTTCACATTTTCTTTTGGTAACTGAAAAATGGATGGAAAATTGAGTAAAAAGTGAATTAATGCACCTCACATTATGTATACTGCATTATTTACTTGATGTATATTATACGTTACAGTGATGGCTACAGAAATAAAGGGCAGCATGGCACGCTCGAAGGCAATGGGGCACTGTATGTCTGAAAGGGGCACTGAACGTCTGAAAGGGGCACCGCATGCAGCTAAGTTCTTGCTTTAAAGTTAATAAAAGTACATGGGCATTTCAGTGACCTACATTTATGTTTTTAAGGCATAATGCTAACTTCGGAATCTGTATGTGATTAGGGTACGTTAAGGCTTTCTAATTTCTTCTAGGCCAATCTCTTCCTTACTTTGTGATGCCACGAAAAGACATCATCTGGTGGTACAGTCCTCAACAGTTTTTAAAGTATATTTTTCAACAATTTATGCACTATTTTTGCAGGATAAAACTGCGAATAATGATTGCATTAAGATTTTTAAACTTTATACCTTATACAGTTGATCTGTATTGTATCTCAACATTTTATTAATGCTAATATAACATGAAAGTTTATTGAGGAATACTTTGACCACAGGAAACCACCACACACGAACACAAAAGGCTGGATTTGTCAGCGCGCAGGATAAAAAAAGTACAAGGAGTAACACGATAAACAGCTCGTCACGGCTACCAACTAAACTGATGCAGTTAGTTAATATTTTAAATGAATGTATGTAGCAGTTTAATTTAAATATGTAGGCTTTAAATCACTCGTGCCACAATGATAAGCTCCAATGAATACTTAAGCCGCACGTTGTTGGCATTTATTGGTTTCTTGCGTTTGTGCAGCGTGGCAGGGCAAGGGGCAGCATGGCGCTACACCATGCTGATTTTGCCTAGCGGCATCACTGCGTTATTTTGTTTGAAGTTCGTCAGATCGAAGCACTTTTTAAGTCTCCATCTTCTTTTCGAGAGTTTACTTTCACATTAGTTTTTGGCGATGGAAAAGTGGATGGGAAATTGAGAAAAAAGTGAATTAATATAAAAGTACTTCCACAAATGTACTTTTGTATGTATACACTACATAATTTCATTTAAAGTTCATCAGACCGAAGTTCATTTGTATCTCCCTTCCCAGTCGTTGATTTGCTAATATCATCCTCTTGTATAATACGGTCCCACAAATTTGGGTGCTTGTTTAGGTCAAAAATCTTCGCATTATACTAGAATACTTACGGTATGCAGAAAATGTCTCTTATCCTAGCACCTAGTGTACTCTGGCATTTAATGAGGCCTGTTTGTAAATATTAACTTGTGCTTTAAGATAAAATGCAAATGCCATTGTCTATTTGATACAAGACTGAGACTGTAATGGATAATATGGAAACATATTACATACTAATAAACCAGGTAACTTATATTTGTTATCCATAATATATGACTAAATTCATTAATAATAATTTCGGAAACATAAATGTAAAAAAATAAGCTATAAACAATGGTTTTTGGTGTAATAGTGTTAACACAAATTGACATATAATTGTAAATTGGTTTTTAAAGCTAACTATTTTATGAACTAAACTAACTTGATTAACGTGTTAGTAACTAACTATATTATTTGGTTTAAAATTAAAACTGTTTCTTGGGTTTTAATTTTATGTGTTTAAAAATGATCAAGGTAAACCAGTCATTATTTTGCTTCATTATAAAAAATAAAATTATAATGAGGATTTGCTGATTACATGTTATCTTTTTTTTTCTGTTGTTTATTATTATTTTTGTTTTGTTTTTCTTTATCGTTTCGTATAGTTATGTTATTTTTCTAAACCGTCAACGCCAGTTGTATAGAGAAACTCACCCTGACCTACCATTTGCAGAAGTGACAAAAATATTGGGAAATGAGTGGTCAAATATGCCAACCTCAGACAAGCAGGTGAGATTGGCACATATGCATTAAAACATCGGAAATTTTTAAGCAGTTTATTTATTTATTATTTCTAGAATAGAATTTTGAAAATGTGAAAAAGCCTTTTTTTTTCCCTTTTTAATAAATGCACATGTCATTTTGATTCTCATCATAACTGAAATTCTAAATTTATCCCTTGTTACTAAAGCAGAGAAAACCAACTTGATTTATAGCAGTTGATTAATTTTTTTTTTTTTTTTTTAATTCTGCGACCTTCATCTTTACAAATGTTCTTGATGGCAGTGGCTCAAGTTATTGATAAGAAGATTAATGATCCAATATCGATGTGTTACTGATAATTTTAGTTTAATTTAATATTTTATCACTCATAGGTCAACTTTTTATTGAACTCTATTGCTTTCAGAGGCATTTGAGTTGTTAGATAATCAGAAACCGCATAATTAATTTTTTTTTTAAGGTTTCCAGCAACTGGGATAAAATCGGTACTTTTTAAAGATCCAGGAGATAAAAATCTCTTCATTTGTTGCCAAAACAATATTTTAAGACACATGGATAGATTAGTTTTACAAAAAGGTTTCATTAGCTTTATCAGATCTTTCTGATCAGATGAACTAACCCCTCATATCCGTTTTGCCAAATTTGTAATACAGATTGTAAATTAAATGTTGGGCACTACTTGGATACGAAAATGTTCCTGGAAGTTTTTTTAATAGTTTTGAGAAAATGACTGAAATAGGATACCTCACAACTATACATTTATTTCATGTTGCGCAGGCATTTTTTAAACAGGGAGAAACAACGTATTGGTTGAACTATAATAAGTATTGTATCATACATATTTACAGTAACTGTTCAAAATGTCCATCAAGAACTTCAATGCACTTTGCTGCTTAGTTTACCATCAATCTCCTTATGCGTTCAAAAATTACAGGCATTGGTATGATTTGCTAACAACAAGATATCACAGATGTATGCAACAGGAAATGTGATGCAATAACAGCACTGCCGGATATGATGCCATCACTTTTCAAAGTCATTTTTCTCAAAAAGTATGCTATCTATTAAAAACTTCCAAGAATATTTTCATCTTTTTTTTGTCTTTAGGAAACAATCCTCCAAGTAGCACCTAACCTTTAATTTGCACTGTGTATGTCATTTCTATATATTATTTCTTTATAATTGTTTGTCCTTTGTTAATGACAGCAAGTGTAGGTTTATATGCTTCATTGAATATTCCATTTTACTAAGTTCCTGTGAACAATGAAGCACCGTAATTTTCAGAATATAAGGCATGTATTATGGAAAATAAAAGTTAAAAAAAATCATCACTGCATATTTTAAAAAATTGTGTATGATAATCCAACTTTGTTGTGATGGTGACAACCATTCACCTACAAAATCGTCAATACCGTATTTTTTCGAATATAGGCCACGGCTCTAAACCCAAAAAAATAGAAAATTTTAGGAGTGCGGCCAAAAGTCAATGCGGCCTGAAAAAATTTTTTTTTGTGAATTAAAAAATCATTTTTGGTAATTGGATAGAACAAAACTGGTAGAACAAATTGGATAGTTGGGGAAGGGGGAGGGGGTTATTAATATTAATATTAATATTAATATTATTAATATTAAAAAAAAAAAAAAAAATGAACAATAATTCGACTCTATTTTACTATAAATTTTGTATAAATAAGTACAATTGTCTCGTACGATAAATAGAGTTCAATTTCTTTCTTCTATTAATAAAGAATACCCCTTCCTCCCACCCAAAAAAAAAACAAATAAAAACTGCTCCTGATTTCACAGTTGTAGATGAGTATTTTTTTTAATAGCAGAAATAATAGTTATAAATTAAAAATACAAATTAAATAAAAAATAAGATATCAAAATCAAAATAAAAAGCTGACGTTTCAGATAGAGACTATCCTTTATCAAAGCAAAAAAGGATAATTCTCTAAAAGCAAATAAAATATTAGAGAATTATCCTGAAGTTATGAAAGTTGTACTAACGGACGGGTTTATATATAGTTTGCATGGGGAATAGTAATACGGTATTGGCTGAAAAACAAGAAGAGAACAAATGAGATTAATTAGAAGAACTGTTGGGATAGGACTGAACGGAGGACAAATAGGAAATAATAAGGGGGCGGCGAGAAAAATGCAATAGGATGACACATATGAAATTGAAATTATAAAGTTTAGGAATGATAGGGTGCCTAGCAAAAAGATTTCGTAAAATACCCTGAAATTCCCTTGATTTTTCCTGATTATCAGCAGACAAAAAAGGCTGTCATGAAAGAATATTATTGACATTGTTCAATATTTTCGATTTTATGATTCCCTGACTGTTCCCGGTTAAAAAAAAAAAAAAATAAAAAAATAAAATTCCCTGACAATTCCCGGTCGCTAGTCACTCTGTAAAAAAAGTCCCACAAGTAAGAGCATCGGGTCAAAGGTAGAAAAATATGAAAGAACATTGAAAAGAAGACATAAAAGATAAAAAAAAATAAATAAATAAAAATAAATAAAAGGGCCCATAGAGCTTGCGACAAATTAAGGAATAGCTGAAGTTGGAGAGGGATATGGGAAAGGTAATGAGGGAATGGTGCCTTTGCTAAGGTTAATGCCATTAGGGGTGAGGGAATTGAATTTCCAAATAAGAAAAGACTCGAATTGCTTTCTCTCTTTTTTGTTATGGAAGTTACTATGAAGAATATAAAGGCTGATGGCTTGTAAAGAGTGGCCAGGGGAATTAAAGTGTTTAGCGACAGGGGTGTCAACATTGCTAAGGATGTCGAATTTATGTCCGGCAAATCTGGCATGTATGGTATTGCCTGTCTCACCGAGATACTGTTTCTGGCATACCTTGCAATGTAACAGGTAAATTAGATTGTGAGAAGTGCATGTCAGGTTCTGGTTAATTTTGAAAGTAAAGGAGGAAGCACTGCTGGAAATGGAGGTAGCAGGGTTAAGAAAATGGCAAACGCCACAACTTTTTTCATTGCAAGGAGAACATCCCTTAGTGGAAGTGCTTGGTTTAGTAATAGCAGCATGGACCACAATATCTTTAAAAGTAGATGTCCGTTTAAAAGAAACTTTAAATGGTTCTGGTAGAATGGAATGGAGAAAAGGAGAGTTGTCAATTATATGTTAATGTTTCCTTAGGATATTTTTAATACTATTGAGGGTTGGATGATAAGGAAGAACGAACGTAGGTGTGGCCGTGGCTGGAGAAGGTTTAGGATTGCTGTTAGAACAGGAATTGCGATGCTTATAGATAGAAGTGCGTATGACAGATTTGGGGTAGCCTCTTGCTTTAACCCTTTCGCTGCGTAATTAAATTTTATTTTCATTCTTGAGAAGATGGACTTACCCACTTTTAGCAGCATAACAAGAAGATTTTTAATCCCTGTGAGATGAATCAGATTTCCGCAGGTAGAGATAATGTAATTTTGTGTGGATATATCCGCTTTACGCAGCAAAAGGGTTAAGGGAGTGAGTAAGGGCGTTAGCATGGAAGTCCTTGTCAGACTGACTAGTACATATTCTATGGATGCGAGTTAACTGACCTAAAGGGATGTTATCCTTGCAATGGCGTGGATGGCAGCTATCATAGTGTAAGTACTGGTGGCTGTCAGTGGGCTTCTTATAGAGATTAGTAGACAATTTGTTGTTAGTGATAGAGACATCCAAAAAAGAAACAGTTGTGATAGAATAATTGTGAGAAAACTTGATAGAGGGGTGGATGGAGTTAGAGTGGGTTATAAAAGATAGGAGAGAGTCTTCATTATGTGGCCAGATCAGGAAAACATCGTCAATATACCGTAGCCAGACTAACGGCTTCAAGGGAGACGTGGAAAGCAGTTTGGTTTCCACCTCCCCCATAAAAAAGTTGGCATAGTTAGGAGCCATTTTGGAACCCATAGCAGTGCCACTGGACTGGATATAATAATCATTGTTAAAAGTGAAGAAATTGGAGGTTAGGATGGTGTTAAGGAGAAGGCAGTTTGTGTCAGTAGAAGGAACTTGGAAAGGTTTATAAACCCGTCTGTTAGTACAACTTTCATAACTTCAGGATAATTCTCTAATATTTTATTTGCTTTTAGAGAATTATCCTTTTTTGCTTTGATAAAGGATAGTCTCTATCCGAAACGTCAGCTTTTTATTTTGATTTTGATTAATTATTTTTGTTTATTATATCTTATTTTTTATTTAATTCGTATTTTTAATTAATAACTATTATTTATTGTATTCCAGGGTTCTTGTGTCTCGTCCTTCTCTTAATATATATCCGTTCATTTTAATAGTGGAATAATTTTTGATTTTATTGATAGCCAATTTACAATCCATTCATATTATACCTATTTTCTCATATATTTGCTTACTATTTAAGATACTGTGGGACGCTAAAACGAAGTACCGTAATTTTCGGCAATAACACCGCGGCCTACTTCATATAGTTTCTCTCAACGATATAAAATGAGTAGTGGCAATGTATTCCTTGATTTATATTTATTGATGAATTTATCAATGAATTCACATCCTATTAATTAAAAATTCACTCTGATAGCGATCGAGCGTGAGCGTTCATCGACAGCGGCGGATTGAACCACCGGGACACCGGGAAAAATCTCGGTGGGCCGGACGGATGCCTTTACTTTCTCGTGATTGAGGACCGCTTTTGCCAATTTTTCCCGGTAACTGCCTGGTACGATTTAGACTGCCAGTCCACCCATGTTCATCGATCAACGTAAGCACTACATCTAAAAACTTCCCGCCCTCAACTATCTGCCCTTATGGTTCTCACGACCAACATTATCAACTTTCAAATCTGATCACGTTCACCACTTTTGCTTTGCAATAATGGCCGACAGTGAAAACGTATCCCACCTTGAAGTATGTTCCGAATGCGTTTATAGTTTTGTAATGAATCTGAAGGCACAAAATACGTCAGGATACATGTTTTTTTTAGAGATCAACAAATTTCACTACATTACTGTCTATTTGTAGCGATCAACACTGTCAGGTGTAGCTGCATTTTCTCTGTTTTTGTAGAAAAATACTTGTTTTTAGGTTTGTTGCATATACATTTACATATCGTTCACAAGAACCCCCTGGTTGTGGGTTCGAATCCCGCTGTGGGCATGGATGTTTGTATAAAAGGCGCAAAATGACCTTTGTAGTCGACGCCAAAATTTCTAATAAACCAACCAACCAACACAAGAACCCCTTTATGATACTGAACATTATTATTTATCAGTATCTAACACAATTCTTGCAAAGAAGTTGTAATTTCATTTGCAGAATATTTTTTTATCCCAAGAATATGTTGGGTCCATGTTGCACAAATATAAATAAGGAGAAAGGTTCTATTTTGTAACAATGTGAATTTATTACAGAGACTCGTTTCAGTCTTAGACCATCCTCGGTCAAGATTCTAAGACCGTCGAAAACCATCTTCAGTCAAGATTCTATTTCGTTATTCTCTGTAATAGATTCATATTCTTGCAAGTAGAACCTTTCTCCTTAGTTAGAATATATTTTTATCAAACATGTTTTTTTTTTTGTTTTGTTTTGTTTTGTTTTTTTTTTACCCCTCCCAATGTTGTCTTAAAGTTTGTTACTTGTGATATTAATATCTATACAGGGTATCCCGAAACGAAAATTTGGTATATGGTGGTATGGGTGATTCTAAGCAAAAAAAAAAAAATTCATATGAACATGAATGATAACCAAGATATGAACAGAAATAAAAATGCTGCCACCAAGATAAACAAGTTAATAACTAATGTTCTGTAACATCTAGGGTGACGAAATGTGGGGAAATAATAGGATACACATAAGTGTGTATACTGTTAAAATTTGATCGAATTCCAATGAGTAGTTTGAGTTATGCATTCAATATTGTAACACGTGCTGGTTAGTACTCACATGTAAGCATGTGTTACGATGTTGAATGACATGCCTTCTCCTGTTCAAGAGATGAGCACCTATTAAATCATGTAATGATATTCTTGGGAGGATTAAATGCAATGATTTCCCTTTGCCTTCTGCACATTAATAGAGGACAAACACAAATTTTCATTCCCCCAGCAGATTCAAACTCATGACTTGAGATCTCGAAAGCAATAAGACTGGCACCTTAGTACTGTCAACCACTTTTCAAAGCTTACACTCATTATTCTTTCCAAAGCCATTTACCTGCAGAATTATCAAAGCTTAATTTAAAGATTTAAAAAAAAAAACCTGTTATTTTTATAATTTTTATTTTATTTTTTATATTCTCATATTACTGTCTTAAATTGATTGACAGTCCACAATTTATGGGTGTTCCACCAATCTTTCCTCTTATGAGCAATGATATCCTACTCTAATGGTTTGCCAATTGCAGATTGCCCTTAAATATTTTGCTTATGGAGTTCCCTCCTACCAGTTTTTGTGGACATGAGCTTTGGAAGACTGAGATTGACCTCTGCAGTCGCTTTTGCAGCAGTTATTTTTTTTATTCTGGGTCACAATCCTTCTTAATGTCCTTTTATCTCTTTAGGTCAGTTAACAATGTCATCCACCCTTATGCTTATCAGACATGTTTTCTCAGAATCAGTAGACCATAATTTTCAAAATATAACATGTGCATATTATACCAGTCTATTATACACTATTACATTATGTAGTACTTGAATTCACTTTTTTTCTCAATTTCCCATCACAAAATACTATTGCTAAAATGAATTCTCGAAAACAAGATGGCAACAACCATTCACTTAAAAAATCGGCAATCATTAAAGCTTTCCAACCGTCACTGCTAAAATCTTTCCAAATTGTCCAAGAATGTTTCACCAAGAAAGCTAATGCAGTTCTGTACAGTCAACAGATTATGCAAGATACAGTAGATTAATTCAGTGGTGTTTTTTTTTCTTCTCAATTTCCCATCAAAATTTATTGGCAAAAGCGAATGTGAAAGTGAAATCTCGAAAACAAATGAAATTCAATCTGACAAACATCAAACGAAACTACCGTATAATATTTAATATACTGATACATTACAACACAATTAAACAGTCTATACGAGATACAGTACATTAATTCACAGTTGGGTTTTTTTTTTTGTAATAAGATATACATTTGTTTTATTTACAATGCACTAGGTGCGTATAATACTCAGTTGCATATTATTCACGGAAATTTTTTCAAAAATCAATAAAAAAATTAGATGCATATTCCAATGGTATACCTTTGATACTGTAGCTTGTGACATTGGAGATAAATTGGTAACTTCAGTTCACAAGAGACACCTTAGTAAGCTCCTACAAACTCAATATTACTAACAGTGCACACTGTGAAAGAAGAATTGAGGGTTTCCACCTGTTAAGTGTCTAATCACATTTTGAAAAAAAGCTGACATTTCAGACACAGTCCTTTATGAAAGTTAAATTATTTTTTTGTCAGTTTCTTCTACGAGGTGTAAAGTAAGGTCCGTTTTGCAATAAAAACAATAACAATGTGTAACCTTTGAGGACAAATGGAAAGCTAGGTGCACCTCATGTCTGTAGTTTCAAGACTTGTTACACTGGAACCAAAAAGGGAAACCTGTAATCCACAAAAGTTAAAGTAGTTTTTACTTTTGTCTCTCACGTATCAAGTATTTTAATTCTCTTTGTGGATAGAGGTTTCCCCTTTTTGGTTGTTCCATTCCACGTTCCTGCTTAATTTTTGTTATTACACTGGAGGCCATTAAAATTGCAACATACAAAAGAGGTCATCCAGCAGACCCGAAACTTGATGACACAGATTATGGAAGAGTATGTAACTGATTAGCAGTGCAGCACATAATGCAAATCATGTATGCTACTAGCACCCCCTGGAAACAATATAAGAAGGGAGAACAGAAGTCGCTTTTAAGTATTGAAATTGTGTTTGTTCATTGTTTTTGTGCCCAAGAAATGTCATGTGAAAGGTGATGCCATGAGGTGCAGTTTCCAACATTGATCAAGAGAAAATTGTAGCATATCAAGACAGCGGATTTTATCCTGCCGAGAAATTGGTGCTTCTGTTTAGGTGATGTGTGTCCATTGTGATGTGAATTTTGAATTGATAGATGAGGAGGAACAAACAGATTGACATGTAGGATCTCAGTGGCTCTGGGACAGTATCAAACAAAGACCGACATCTTGTACAAGAGGTTATGGATCATACAGCCACTTATGGACCCTAGCTCAAGAATTGGGATTGTTACACAGCAGCCAGATTTCAAACATACCATTTGAGATTGTCTGTAAAAACAAGGAATTTTTTGCAAGATTTCCATAGTTATTACCTTCAAATGTTAGTGTGGTTGCAATGTTATGCATGGAGATGAATGACATTGTTTTCTCAGATGAATTCTGCTTCTGAATTCATGGGTGCATCTGTGTCTGGTAGCAATCATGGCTATAAACTGAGTAGTCCAGTATCATTGTGTGGGTACAATTGTATTCCATTATGCACCAATACATAGACTAGACATCATTACATCTCTAGGATGTCAGAGGCTGTTGTCGTTGATCTTGAGGGCTTCCTTGGGACTACATGTACTTGCCAACACAAAAATGCATGACTACACTTGACACAAATTGTCCTACAATTTCTAGATGGCCATCATGTTGCACTTCTTCCTTGGCCCATGAGTTCACTGGATCTTTCGTCTATCTAACTCATCTGATCTATGATAGCACAACAACTTGCATGCTACAGACCATCTGCAGTTACGACAGTTGAACTTTGGCAACATGTCAAAAACATATGGACCTATATACTCGAGTACTCACCCAAATCTGTGGGGCGGCAGAAGTTGGTGCCCATGGTGACTACACGAGGTGCTGATTTCTATTTTGCTAATCGAATCAATTCCGTAATTGTAATAATTTCACTTTTGCATAATAACATATCTGTATAATAAATATGGCTTCAATAGCTTTGTCCTTCCTAATGTTGAAATTAATGGCCTGCTGTAGAGTTTCTGTTATTTAATAAATTACTAAATCATTTTTTTATTATGTTTTTTAAGAAATATTTAGATGAAGCAGAAGCTGATAAAAAGCGGTATCGAGAGGAATTGAAAGCTTACCAGGAGACGGAAGCTTACAAAGATTATTTGAAACGTAAAAGAAATAAAGTACAATGCAGTAAGATTTGATTTTTGAAATAGTTTTCATGAAAATGTAGATTTAATATATCTGAATAAATCGTAGATAATGAGGAATTTAAAAACATCTGGTTTTTAAAGCTTAATGAATTACATGCAAATGCAGAAGGTTGATTACGAGCTTGTAACAATTTGGAGGAGAAGATAACAAGTTTAAGAGGAAAACCCCTTTCTCCATCAGCAGTCGTGTTCTATTAAGTGACCCTTGTTGTGGACTATTGCTCTGCACTGTATCTTACACTGTAAAAGAGATGTCTGCCAAACGAAGAGGCTGATGTTGTTCCATTCCTGTTTGCAGGCTTTCCAGAGATCTTCAATGGTTATCGGACGATGTCGAGCAATAATCCAAATCCACAGAAATCAACAGAAGTGATGCATCTGGTGGATTGACAGGAATGTCATAAAGGGTATGATGTGAATTCCAGTTTCATCTTCCAAATCCAACATAAATTTGAATGGTCAAGTTACACGTATGGTTGAAAGTTTTGTCTTGATGCAGCCAAACTTTGCTTTGTCCTCGCCATACAATGCGGGGATTTCCTCATGGAAAATTGGACTGAATATGCTGCTAATAAAAAATGGAGTTAACTTTAGCTTTCCTGTCCATTCTTCTGATTGTGAGCTTGCCATTGTACGAGTATCCTGCAATCACCATAAATCCTTTTGAAAAACTTCCCTTACATTCCTTGGACCACTTTTGATATGACTTCTCTCGATGTGGACATAAAATCACGTGGGGTTTGTCGCAGTCGTTAAGGTAGAAGTAGGCTTCATCAAAAGTGATAATGTACTTTAATCGTTCTGCTGCTTTATAGGCCCTCCAACAATTCTTCTTCCTTTCTGCAACATGTCGTGTCAGCATCTTATGAAGAGACACTTGTGACTCTTTTTCATTTGCAAATCTTTGTTTATTATTTTATTTATGGTACATGTGAAGTTCCTATAATGTTTGTGATCCCTCTTTGGCTTGCTGGATTTTCACGCTAGATAAGTTACTTGACGTTTTGAATGACCTGTGGGGTTTGGCTTGTGGAAACTCGAGGATTTTGCTGTTTTGGCCAATTAGAATTAACCCTTCCTGAGATTTTCCTTTTCTATTCAGTACTGTCAGTATGCCTTACTTCAAAACGGAGAAATTTTTTGTTTTACATGCGCTAATTATAGCATCATTTCATGTGCTTTCTGTCAAGCGCACGTGCACATGACCCACACCATTCTTGCAATAAATCATTAACAAAGATCGTAATTGACCTTCTATAAGTCTGTGATAAAAGCACCGATAAAGATATCATTTAAATCATTTCATGATTTTTAACAGATAATCATGTAAGCCAAATGATTTAATGACCACATTTTTTCAAGATTTGATTTTTTTAAAACATTTAACTGCTTTATTTTGAAATTTAAGTTTTATGTAAATTTGGTTTTAACTTTTTCAGCCTCGGCATCGTCAGCCTCACAGGACATTTGTTCGCAGTTGATAACAAATGAATTGGATGCAAGTAGAGAAATACCTAGTTGAATTAGTTTTTCTGTACAAAATTATTTGAATTATAAGGTTATTTGAATTGAAATTATAAGGTTATTTGATAAGAATTTTGTTTTAGGATGATGAATCAAATGAATTGTACTGCAAAGTCTGTGATCAGTTCTTCAATTCTCTTCATAATAAAAAGGAACACCTGTATGGAAAGCATCATCTTCAAGCAATTACAGGTTAGCAGTTATTTTTAATTCAAAATATAAGGAATTGTTGAAATATTACTTTTTAACGTATCTTTATTCTTCAAATTTTTGCCTCTGAGGTAAGAATAATGAGACAGACTTTGGTACAACTAACATTAAATATTTATCAAATAAGGTGGCTATGTCATCATCAGAGCTTATATGGAGGTGGTGAGAATAGTAGACAATATGCAGGGTATCCAGGAATTACCCTTCCATTCACTTTATTCAAAGGCAATATAGTTAAGATGGTTTCAGACTTTTTATGAGGTGCAATCAAAAAGTTCTGGGACTGGTTCATTTAACGAGAAACTACTTTATTTAAATACGTTTACACAGTGCCCCCTTCCAAATAGTTCCCTTGTGATGCCATACAATGAGTCCAGCATTCCTGCCATTTCAGGAACGCATTCTGTAAAGTCTTTTTGTTGAAACGAGTCAAACACCTGCAATTTGCACCAGATCTGCTCAGTCATATCAAAACAGCGACCTTTCAACTGGATCTTCATTTTTGGAAAGAGGGCAAAGTCTGCAGGAACCAAATCTGGTGAGTAGGATGGGCGTGGAAGCGAAATCGTGTTCTTTTTCTTAAGAAACTCACTTGTGAGGAGAGCTCAGTGAGAGGGTGCATTGTCATGGTAGCATCCAGTTTTTTCATACAGCAGATCTGGTTGCTTTAGTTGAATGTCCTTACTCATTCTCAAATTTAATGTACGTGATAAAATTGCAAACGAGCTCACACATGTGGTCGCAATAGCGGTATTTCTCAGTCCCCAATGCACATGAACAAAATCCTTTGAAAAGCTGATTTATGAATTTTAGGGATATAATTTACTGCAATTGTGGACTTGTGCTGCCATTTGTTGGCAAGATGTGCAACCAGTTCCAGAACTTTTTGATCGCACCTTGTACAATTAGGTCTTTACGAAGTTGATGGGTTGTTAAAATAAACTACAAGGAGCATTCAAAAAGTAATAAATTTGAGTACAGTACTTCCTCTATATAACGGCAACTCAATATAACGAAATTTTTTTCCGTAAAATAAAAATTAAGGAGCCATTCATGGTTGGAAGCAGTGGTTGATAAAATCCTAGTTATTTTATTAAATACATGTATCTACATTACTCATCAAATATTTATGTTTTCACAATTTCCAGTCATAAATGTCAACAATGTCTCCATTTTATTATAATAATTCATCCCAAACTCTGGTAATGGATTAGATTGTGATGCACAAAATTTCCATTTCACCTTTTCCCAGCAACAGGAATTTGCAACAATGGAAAATAAATATGGCGGCTGCTTTGCTATGATTTCTCGCACAAGTGATTAAGAAAAGTCGTTAAAGAGAGCATTATGATTACATACACTGCATTACCTAATTTAGTGGACACCTTGGAATTCACACATAAACATTAAAAAAAAACAGGAAAATACGCTAACACTATTTTAATAGAGGGTGCAAAAAATCAAGTAGAAAACAGATTGATTCTTTGGGCGAGTTTGCCAGCATGAAAGATATTGTCAAAAAAACATAAATCATGTTTACATATTTGAGTGGACACTTGTAATTTGTAAATAAAAAAAAACACTTCAATAAGAAATTGGGCCTCCTTGGGCCTGGATAAGACAGAAAACACGTTCCTTCATTGAATTAACAAGATTGTGGATGATCACTGGGTCAATGTTCTACCATGCATCCTCGATGGCCTCTTTCAGTGAAAGCAACGTTGTCATACTGACAACCATCTTTGTAAACCTGGCAAACCATAATCCTTTATAGGTTTTCAATGGGGTTCAAGTCTGGATTTCTTGATGGCCACCATGTTTTTGTTGCACAAGCACTGTGACAAGGAGCACTGTCCTGTTGTAATGTCCAGTTTTCACCACAAATCGACTCTCCAAATGATGGAGCGTATTCCTTCAGCAAGTCCTGGTACTTCTGTGAATTCAGGCGTGTGGTGACACATGCAATGGGCGTTGTCCCGTTGAACTCAAAGCCTCCCCAAACCATAACTGAGCCACTATCCTGCACACACGTTGAGAAAAACTGCTTTTCCTTCCTAAGATCATGCCAGTAGGACTGCAAGCCATCTGGTTCATCGAGATTAAACTTCCTTTCGTCAGTAAACAACACACTAAGCCATTCTCCATCCCATGTCATGTGTTCTTTAGCCCACTGTAGACGTTGCGAACGATGCTCAGCTGTTAAAGGCAGCTTGCGGCATTTTTTCATATACTTCTGATTGGAAGAACTTGCCAACACACTATCCATATAGTCTTTCTAGTCACTGGAAGCTTCAAGTCTGACTTAATTCACGCAGCAGAGTGTCCAGTTGCTGAAGCTTCATGGCGAATGTGACGTTTATCACGCTTGGACAGTGGTTTTGGTCCACGCTTCGCCTTCAGGGTTGGTTTTTGATCCTTTTTTTGTAGAAACGATGCCACAGTGCTTACAGGGTGTTGAATGATGTTCACAATTCTACGAATTGAGTGTCCAGTCTCTCTAAAGGTGCCAACACACATATCCGACTTGAAGTGACACCAGAGTGCTGCGACTAAGCAAAACACACATTTCCAACTTCCGCGCGCACGACTTTCAACTGACAAGCATTTTAACTCGAATTGTGTCCGTGATAGCGCTGCAGTCACACAGGAAACTATATTCATTTCCGCCAAAATGGATTCGATTACGCGTCAAAAATACAATTTATTATTAATCCAACAAAGATTAATTTTAATCGTGATGTTAAATCGTGTATATTCTTCCCGTGATGCTAATCGTGTATATGCTAATTCATCGTGTATATCGTGTGGATGCTTCCTGTGATGCTAATTGTGTATATTCTTGCAACCTGATTGGTTATCGTGAACGACAAGTTCGCATAAAAGTCGGACAGAGCTGAAGTCGGAAAAACTAGTCGCACGACTCCTACGACTGACCGTTTGAAACCGGAAGTAGTCGTTCCAGAGTCGCATGCGACAGCTAGTCGGATGTAAACCGTGCATGTGTGTCTGCGCCTTGAGGAATTGTATTTTGCCTTTGTCTGTTTCTGTAAGTCTTTTGCGAGTAGTCATCATTGAAATCAGACAAAATTTCTTGGAATAATAATATTGAATATTTATGTATGTGGTAATATCCAAAGAAAGCAAATGGTTTAGCCCAAAGTTATTTTTTCTTTTAACTTGGATAGTGCCCACGCTGACGTGCATTTTTTTTCCTTTTTGTTGAAAAAAGTCATTAAAATTTCATGTACTTTTCCACTTTTGCTTAATTATTCCATATGAAGAAAAAACATTACCTTTGGTGTTTCTTTTTTATGCCAAAGGTCGAATTCCAGGGTGTCCACTAAATTAGGTAATGCAGTGTATGGATCAAACAGCTAAGAAAATCTGAGGAAATAAGCATCAATAAAATTTATTAGGTTGTGATAAGAATGATATTTGATTGCTTTCATTAAGGGTAATGCCTCTCTGTGGGGTACACCCCACTTACTCGAACCACACATTCTCAAAGTCACACGTTTGAATCTCGCATCCTCGAACGTCATCGAATTGCACAATAATATATGAAAAATAAATTTACTGTTATTGTGAGCGTGGGATTTTTTTTTATTTTATGAATATCAAAATGAAGTGCACTATAACAATGATATTAAATTATTTATAAAACTTAAAATAACCTGAGAAGCTGGTTATTTATTTTGCATCTCGAGAGCAAGCTGTATGATGAAGAGTGAGCACGAGAAGGAGAGAAAACGCGGTGAGGACAGAACGATAGAGAAGGCAGAAGGCTCTTGTTGGCAAATGTAGATTTTATGAATTTAAATAATTAAACTGTAGACCGTGCCTGCTAATAGCAGGCTCTTATAGACCAGTCCATTCTTATTAGTTCCTGATTGGTTCATAAAACCCTGTTTCTATGACAGTCAATCACACAGCATTGCGACTATTACAGCTAATCATATAATGTTGCGACACATAGCACGTCATGCTTAAACACGTGATAAACAAAAAGAAGATAAAATTAAAAAAAATTTATTCGTTGTATTTTTGTCCTCTTTGAAATTTTAAGTTTGAATGCGTTATAAACTTGCCCAAATACCGCCTACTTGCCTTTTGTTTTTTTGTTTTTTTACCTGCAGAAACGGATTCATGACCAGCCCAATTAGGCGGGAAAACCACCCACCTGCAACCCTGTAGTGGTTTGGTAGACTGGCAGTTAATAAAATGTGATAGTATCATTAACTAAGTAATTAAGATAAATAAATAGAAAAAAAATATTCCTCTCCCTGCTCCATGGACCATATTTTTAACACGATTCGAGGAAATGTGGCCTGATTTCGAGGATATGTGGTTTAAGGTAGTGAGGCTTGCCATTTCAAGGAAGTCTGGTTTGAGAATATGAGATTTGAGAAAGTATAGGGCAACCTTCTCTGTGTGTTAGTGATGTTATAATTTCACTTTAGCATCCATGTAGTGACTTCGCCTCATGGATATTACGCTAAAGTAAACAAAGATCATTCTGTGAAATTAATATTGTATCATAACAGTAACTGACAATAATATTGTATCATAATTATTACGAGGGGAAAAAACTTGGAAAATAACAGACAAACTTGTCCAATGATAGAGAATCATGTCTGCTTGCCAATGATGCGCCATCGGCCTAGCATTTTTCCTAGTTTCTTAATAACTGTGGCCAAAATCAAAGTGGTTATTGGGTATTGTTTTGAAGGATACAGCATGATTACAACAAGAGTGCTCAGAAAAATAAAGGAATACCTGCATGCAATTTCACCATGCTTTGTAATTATAGTGTAATTAAAAGAAATTAGCCGTACCTTTTAAATATGTTTTATAATAACTGTGTACTGTGCTGCACTGTACATGTATAAATAAAAATAATTTATTTTTGGTTTAATAACAAAATCACATTTGACAGCACTGTTCGACAGAGATCAAATTCATTGTTAAAAACATTCATATGGAGCCCAAAGCAAAGAGATTGGACCATGTTACGTGACTTATAGTCCATCTATTTTATCTTGGCGGCTGACCCAATATGTTGCCAAGGATAACGAGAGAGGATTACCGGTAACTCGTGACCTCTATTCAAGGTTACCTTTAATTCATCTTTGGTTTGACTCTGGAAATTATATTACATATTTTTTCGGTTGGAAGAGATGTTTAATGCACTGTGAATTGCTACTACTGTGAATGAAATCGGGCCCTGGCAATTGGAGGCTAGTGGCTAACGTGGCTGAATTTGAACGATGATGTGTATCACTCAAACAAGGCTATCGGCCTTCTTATAATAGACTGATTGTAAGTCTTTGATCAATGAAAGTAGTTCAGAAAGTGTACAAAAGCTCAATCAGTGGTTTAACTTAACTCGTTTTGTACATTTGTTTAGATTGCAAATACAGTACAAATCTCTACCCATTTTTTTGCTTGCCTGCAGTCACAAGTTTCTGATTTTCTATCAGAGTTCGAACGAAAATCTCCAAGTCATGCGATTGTCTTTTGTCTCTGTAACTATCCAATCCTAACATATATAAACAATCTCTGCTGTATTTCAATTTACTTATAGATAATTAGATAAAGTCATAATAAATTGCTTTCAAATAACTAATTTCATTATTTATTGATGCAGAGTATATTGTGATCAACATAATCTTATGTCTATCTGTAACTGCCGCGAACGTTAATTTCTGATTGCAGAATTGGGAAAAGGGGAAATGAAAAAACGTGAACTGAGATTTTGGCCGCTTGTATGACATTATTATACAAGCGTGGGAAGTCAAAATGTTATTTACTTATTTTTCAAAGTAAACGTCAATTTTTGACTTGGTTCTTCTTCAAAAGCAATTAATAGAACTATATGTGATGTAAAATCATAGATGCCAGTCTATCAATAAACATTTGAACATCTGTGAATTTGAATTTTCATGCTCTCCTGTATATAACAACAACTTGTTATAATAACATCGATTGGTCCCACTGTATTACTGAAATTACAGTTTGACATTACAGAATAGTTTTTACATTCCTTTTTACTATTGCATCACAGCTAAAACTCCTTCTTGGAATGTTTGAAAGATTTTATTTAATTTTAAAATAAATACAGAAATGGAAATTAATTTGAATATCTTTGAAAGTGATAAAAATATTTGTCAAGTTTTAAAATTTACTTCTATTTTCTCTTTCATTGTTTTCATTACAGGAGAGTTTCAGAAAGAAGCCCAAGAGACAAATAAATCGAGCTCCGAAGAAGATTCTTTGACTGCTACAGATTTGAATGCTGATCTCCTCGTTCCTTATCCTCAGAGAGGTATAAATGAAGTGGAAGCCAATGGAACAGAAAGCTCTTTTAAGAGCAAATTAGCATTGCCTGTTAACGTCAATGGAACTATACAAGAACTAATGGATGCAGTTCTTTTACGGGAGAGCGAAGTTAGTCACTTGCAGATTCTTTTAGAGGAAGCAAAAGAAAGCAATTCGGAATTAAATAAAAACCTGATTGAATTACAGGTAAGTTGCTGTCAACTGATTAAATTAATGCCAATAAAAACTCAATGCTATTCTGATTTTTAACATTGCCAATCTTTTTTTTTTGTGTGTGTGCTAGGAAATGAAAGAACGAATGCAGCAGGACCTGAAAGATTTGAAGGCCTATGAAGGCACTCTAAATAACCAGTTAGAAAATTTGAGGATGGTGCCGACACTATTTGGTGTAATAAATTTTTAATGTTTTATTTTTTTTAATTTATATTTCTAGTCAAGTGTATTCAAAGTTTTCTTGAATAATGAATATGCAAAAAAAAAAAAAAGTAAGAAAATAAAAAAAAAAATTTATAAGAAAATATGTCTCATTAATAATTTATTGCTTTTGAGAATAAGGTGGGAAGGGCATCTATTAGTATTTGAAGAACTGAAGTTGGTGACAAGTCAGAATTGGAAAGCAAGTGGTTTTATACAGTAAAATCTTGTTATAATGCATTAGAGGAGAGGGAACCCTCAAAAATGTACTTGTGTTATAGTACTTTCCAGACTATAAGTCACACTTTTTATCTAAATATTTTGGTTCCTGTGGGGTCCTACAGCTAATCCAGTGAATGCGACATATGTATGAAATTTACAAGACAATTCAAGTGTTTTGTCTTAATATCTTTAAAAAGATTAATAGCCAACACCATAACAATGCAGAATAGCATCCCTTAACTTCCTTTGCTGAGATCATTAAGATTGGTCGCATTTGTGTTCTGCATTTATGACTCTCAACTCTAGTTAATGAGTAAGAAATTTACCTTACTGTTTTGAACTTATTATGGATTTCGTGCAGAAAAGCAGTCTCCAAACTACTGTTCTCTTTATTGCAACTAGGCAGCCGTTTTGAATTGTCACTAAGAAAACTAATTACATAGTGAAACCTCCAATACACAAGAAGAATTTAGAAATATGTATTTTTGAGAAATGTCCCCATCCTTGAGCATCGAAAGACCGAAATATGATATATTTCTAAATTCTCTAGAGGTTTTTATTTTATATCTAGTTAGTTCCATTCCACAACATTTCAGGTTTACAGAGTGACAAGTCTTTACCTGATAAAGAAAATTAATTTATAAAACTATCAGATAGTTAGTTTTTTTTTTTTTTTTGTATTATGATCTTCATCTCAAAGTTTTTCATTTCAACATGCGCACCTCTGAGAACACGTAGATGATATTCAGTTTCTTGCCGCCTATTCGCCAGCATTGCATCTGTTATTCTTGCCTTTTTATGTGCTCACATCAGTGACCTGTATAACAAATATTTCATCCTTAACATATCCCCACAGGAAAAAGTCTTAAGTCTGGAGAACTTAGGGGATATGCCGTAGGACCATTTCTTCCAAACCATCAGTTGGAGAAAGTTGAATCGAGGAATTCACAAACTGATAATGATGCCCAATGTGGCAGAGCATCGTCCTGTAGATAAATTATCCACTGGCGGTACTGCATACTTTTCAGTGATTTCAGACGTTTCCAAAAAGTCCGACCAGTCACTAACAGGTCACTCGGTACAGTTGAACCCAGACGAATCTGTGCAGGTTTTTAGATGAGCCGATGATGATTATTCTAAACTGAAACTGTGCCATTATAACTGAATGTGTATGATTACAATTAAAAACATTTGATTATCCAAATTTTCATAATTCATTTTCATCTCTTGGTTCATCAATTGCGTTAACTTCATTCTCTACTTGCTTATACTTATGTATGTGAATGTCCTTATTGTTGGAAAAAGTTTCAGTATGCATCAGACAGCTTAAGATTTGACCTTCTAATGAACTTCGTCTGCCATTTTGATTTCACTCGACCAGGCAAACCCGATCTTGGAGTCTGTACAGACATAATATTTTCGCCCCCGCTCTCGACCGGGTGCAACCAAATGGACTTTATGAAACCATAGAACACATTGAGCTTTCTCATACAGAGGTCATTAGGGATCTATGAAAATGATTTGCTTATGTGCCTGCCGATTGTAGTTATGCTTCTGGGGTAAATGCCACTTGTATAACAAAATCTCCCTGTCCTGTTCAAAATATCAGATTGTGTATGATGCCGCCGAAGATTGCTCCGTTTTGGGAAGGGTACATAACAGCTCTTTCTGATGCAAAATATAGCTATTCCGCAATTATTTTCTGTGTGGATTTTCTATGTCAAAGATTGGGATATACAAGGTACTAAACTGTAATGGTTTAGCTAGAAGTGGAGCCATTCCAGTGGGGAGAAAACTCGTCTACTAGTGGTCTGTAAAGTCTGAAAACTCGTCACCGGACCTAAACCTACTACGTAGAAGACCATTGCAAACAAGGTAGGGACATCTGTTGACACTATTATCAACCGGGATCTACACCTGCAAAAGTGTAAGAAGAGCAGTCTTCACAAACTGTTATCATGGCATGTCAATGAACTGCACACCAATTGCTGAAAACTCTTCAACACATGGAGTGAGAAATGGGAAGCCCCCATTCCATACCTTTTCAGGAGATAACAGTGAAGCCCCCAGATGCCTCACCCATGGACTTTTGTGCCTTTGGGTTATTGAAAAGGGCCGTGGGAAACCGAAGTCTACGTACATTAGACGGACTTTAGAAAGTCTGTCAGGAGGGGGGTTCAAGATTGATATGGATGTACTACGTTCAAATCTTCTTCAATGGAAACTCTGCTGCAGGGCTATCAGATTGAGCACATTTGCTGGTGGCGGAAAGGATTCTCAGCTGGTCACGGATGTGTTTAGTTCGTTTTCGTAGATCCCTAACGATCTCTGTAGATGCCATTTTCAGCATGATTGACCTACATCGCTTCAGCTCCTACTATAGTGAAGTTAATGGGCCTTTTTCACGTTTACGAGACTTGAGAAATGGCGACGTCCTTGGCAGATTGAAAACGAGGCTGACTGGTGAAATTCACACACGGGAAAGCACTGTATGTGCTAATTTATAGATTAATAAAGACGTAACTGTTTAATCACTGGAGTTTAACTCGGGATATTTCACGGATTCACTTGATGAATTAAGATTAGTTAAGAAGGAGGCTATTCCAAATAAATTTGTGTTGCGAAATAGACCAAAACGAATGACTTAAGAAAATCACTATACTATCATTACATTTATTTATTTATTTATTTCGTTAATTAATATTAAAATTTGATATAAATTATATTGAATATAATTCATGAATTTAACACATACCTTTTGTATGATAAATTTTATTAATTGAAATCAATTAAAATTATATTGGGATGTTATTTTTTATTATTTTTTTATTTTCATTTTTTGTTACATTTTTATATCAATATGGCAAGATCAATTAATCAATCAATTAATTAATGGATCTTAATAACGTTTTACATAATAACGTGTGCAAGTAACAATATAAATGTAAACGCACTGGCAATGATTGCTTATTGCAATCCATGCAATGAAAATATTAACACATAAGACAAAAAGTTAAAAGAGATAGTTTAAGAATCTCCTTCCAAAAACCAAGTTTATGACAAACGTCAAGACTAGCCAATATGACAGAATAAATAAAAGTTCAAGTATTTAGGAGAATTTAACAAAATGGATCAGAGAAAAAAGCTTTTAAAGCAAGAGACAGTGAGATGAAATCGGCCTATTTCATCACCAAAGATATCTATAAGAAGTCGATATCATTCAACGTTAAACTTTGGCACTAAACAACAGTAATACGCCCAGAAGCACTTTATACAGCTAAGTGTCTGACCCTGATCAAAAAAATGTTAACTCAAGAACTGAAAGTAGCTGAAAGAAAAATGTTGGGGTCAATATTTAAAGTATGTCGCAACAATGAAATATACACACATACTGAAAAAATTACTAATACTATACCGCTAGGAAAAGGAGAATAGTTTTTTGTGAAAATCTTGAAAGAATAAACCCCAATAGGCTCACAGGAAATATATGTCAAAATTGAAACTAGCCAATACTTGGATAAATGAAACACAAAAGAACATAGAAGAATTACAAATTTCACAAGCAGACATATAAAAACGTACACCACCAAGGATATTAAAATAACAAGGATTGCTTATGCGGGTAAATTGACGTGATTGGTTGGTGCATATGAACACAGCAACAATTAACATATTCTTTTGAAATTTTTGATAAAATTTATTATATATTATTGATTTAAGGAGTTTAAATGATTAATTTAAATTTAAAATGAATTTAGTCTCCTTATAATGGGAAAAATCGTGAAATAATAAAAACAAAATTAAAATTAAAGTCACCAATCTTGAAAAAACTTGGGAGATGAAAGAAAACTCAAGGATGTAGTCTATTTAAGATGTTGTTGATGGTAGAAATAAAACCAGTCTATTGAGGATGTAGATGAAGTTCTTGTGTAGATAATGTTGATAGGGGAAAACGATAATCTTGAAGTACAGATGAAATTTTGAAGGGTTGATCCAAATTTTTGGGATAAATTTCATATAAAAACGTTTTCGAGAATTTTTTTCTCATCATCAGTTGATTAAATATTTGAATGTTGAAAACAGTTGAAACAGTGTTGCTAGATCAGAGTTTTTTTTAAAGTGCTTGTCCTTTGTTGGATATTGTTAAACAATGCACAAAACAATGAAAACAAGGACAAGCGCTTTAAAAAAACCTCTGATCTAGCAACACTTGAGTTGAAATAAGAATTTAACAATTGATATAAAGGTGATGAAGCTAAGTTGATTGTAATTGTTGGCTATTGTATATTAGGGTGATTGTTGTTAAAAAGTAGTGTCCATTTATTGTTTATTTCTATTGATGGTTTGGCTAAATTTTTGTTATTTGTAATGATATTTATTGTTTCTTTAATTAATCTTTTTTTATAAATTTCTTCTTTTCCAATGATTTTTGTGTTTTCCAATCTGGTGTGTGGTTTTCTTTGATACAATGATTTACTAAATGGTTGTTTTTGTCTTTGTGGCGAAGTGCTCTTTCATGTTCTTTTAATCTTATTTCTAATTGTCGTTTAGTTTGACTTGTGTAGATTTGTTCACAATTTTTACATGGTGTTTGATAAATTATATTTCTAGTGTTCCATTTTTAGCACATTTTCTATATATAGAAATGTGCTTATGTGATTGGTTTGTCCAGCAGTCCGTCCGTCCGTCGCAATCTCACAATTCATTCAATCATGTCTTGAATTGCTGGAAGAAACGAATTATCCTCGCATTTGGTAAAACGCGTGTTGAGAACATGGGTTCGGTTCTGTGCGTGCTCTAAACGTTAATGAGATGGTGTGCGTGCAGGATGCACGTGTTTGACGATTATTAAAAGGGCAGTTCGGTCCCTAAATCAAGAGAATTTTTTTATTCCTAGGGAGCTTAGCATTTATTACGATAACTTGAAAACGAATTAACTTTTTCACAGTCTGTTTTCACCAATCCATTAAAATGGGACAGAGTACGCAGAAGTACGAACGTGAGATAGCAGGAATAAGTACGTGCTTTAATGGTACCATTATGATACCCTCTTAAACATTTCCTATAACAAGATATGGCATGTAATATATCAAACAAATTGTCACAACATATCATGAACGAATATAAAAGAGTAATTAGTGATAGCAAGTATCGGTCTAATGGCACGTGTACGTGCAAGGATGTCTCATGAATGAATATAACGGTATATAGTGATGTCTGAATTGTTTAGTAGTACGTGTTTTAATGGTACCAAGTGGTACCATTTGAACTTTCAATTCTAAACCATGGCATGTAATATATCAAACGACTCGTAACATGTAATGAGTGAATATCATGAGAAAATAATGATAATTGTTTTTGGTTTAGTAACAAGTGCCCTAATGGTGCCCTATGAAACCATATGGTACCATTGGAACTTTCAATGCTAAGATATGGCATGTAATATATCAAACGACTCGTAACAAGGTGCCATGAGTGAATATCACGAGAAAATAATGATAATGGTTATTGGTTTACTAGCACGTGCCCTAATGGTGCCCTATGAAACCATATGGTACCATTGGAAATTTCAATGCTAAGATATGGCATGTAATATATCAAACGACTCGTAACAACGTGCCATGAGTGACTATCACGAGAAAATAATGATAATGGTTAACACTTTAGTAGCACGTGCCCTAATGGTGCCCTATGGCATGATATGGTACCATTGGAACTTTCAATTCTAAAACATGGCATGTAATATATCAAACCTCTCGTAACAACATGTAATGAGTGAATATCATGAGAAAATAATGATAATGGTTATTGGTTTACTAGCACGTGCCCTAATAGTGCCCCATGAAACCATATGGTACCATTGGAACTTTCAATGCTAAGATATGGCATGTAATATGTCAAACGACTCGTAACAAGGTGCCATGAGTGAATATCACGAGAAAATAATGATAATGGTTATTGGTTTAATAGCACGTGCCCTAATGGTGCCATATGGTATAACAACTTGCCATGAGTGAATATAACGAGTAAATAATGATATTGGCAATTGGTTTTGTAGCACGTGCCCTAATGGTACAATACAGAATTTATAGAACTTTTAATGCTAAGATATGGCGTGTAATATATCAACCAACTCCTTACGCGTTATTAGATCTTTTGTTATCCATAGCTTATTTGAATCAAGAGTATAGTACTCTTAGGCTTAATGGTATCTAAAACTCATTACTAATTAATTTAATAGTAGTTAATCGCTTGCTTCAATAAGACTTTAGTAATTTAATATGAAAATCTAATAGATGCTTACACATAATGCTTCAGCAATTGAGGCTCACTTCGTTTAACATTATGTGAGAATTCTTACAAATTAAAGAACTTTTATTTTTTTAAGTGTATGAGGAATAACTTCACTCTCCATTTACCTTTCATTTTTCAAGTTTATTCTTTTAAATTCTCTTTATACGTTAGCCTATTTAAATAGTAATTTACAATTTAGTTTTCATATTTATTTATTTACTCTCAAGTGTTTTAAAATGTTGGTTAATTCTATATATCCATGTACGATGCTATAACAAGAAAATGTGCTCCCTTTATCCGCTTTGGCGGTAAAATCATTCTTGTTCTTTATTATTTTGACATATTTCTTTGAAATTGATATTTGTGTTATTATTTTGATTGATTGTTGTTTTTAGGTTGGTGGTGGTTATTAATGTTTTAGTAATGTTATTTGTTATTTTTGGTATGATTTTTATGTTTGGTATTTGTTCTAATATTTTTTTCTGTTTGTGGAAAATTTTATTATTGTATTGTATTGAATATCTTTTTTTTGTTGTTCTTGTAGAATTGGTATAGTTTTTGTTGTATTGTTTGTAAACGCATCTATTAAAATTTTGTCTATTAAAGTTATTGGATATTTGTTTTTTAATAGGTTCAGTTTAAGTTTTTTTAAATTTGTAGGAATATATTTCGGGGATGTAAGATTTTTTATTCTTTGTAAATATTGTTTAATAGTGTTAATTTTTTGGTGTGTGGGTTGTTGTGATAAGTAATGTGGTATGTTGTTACTTTTTGTTGGTTTTTCATATATCTCAAAATCTAGATTATTTTCATTTTTTATAATGTTTATATCTAAAAATGTGATACGGTTGTTGGTCATGTTGTTGTGTGTAAATTTTAAAGGATATCGTTCTTCTAATAGGTGTATTAATATTTCTATTGGTTTGTTTGTTATGACTAGGATGTCATCTACATATCTCATCCATATTTTTATGTGTTGTTTGTGTTGTGATTTGTTTAGTAAATTGTGCTCCATGTTATTTAAATAGATGTTGGAAAGGATTGGTGATAATGGGCTACCCATGGGTAAGCCTTCAATTTGTGAATAAATTTTTTCATTGAATTTTAATTGATTGTTGGTGAAACATAGATTTATGGATTGTATGATTTTTAGTACTTTCGTGTAAGGTAATTTTGTTTTTAATTGATTTTTTATGATGTCGAGAGTTGGTATGATTGGGATGTTATCATACATAGCTGTTATATCTATAGTATAAATTTTGTCTTTATTTTCTAATTTTAGTTTTTCTAATGTTGAGTTTTTTATTGTGTAATTAAAATCAAAGAATTTTTTTAAATAATTATCTAGAAATTTTGCTAGCTTGTAAGTTGGTGATTTTTTGGTGGATGTTATGATTCTTATGGGATTTCCTTCTTTGTGTATTTTTATTACTCCAGAAATTAATGTTTCTCCTGGAATTATTTGTTTTTGTTGTTATTCATTAATTATATTTTCTTTTTTTAATTCATTTATTTTTTTAATAACATTTTTTTGGAGTTGTATTGTTTGATCATTTCATCTGTACTTCAAGATTATCGTTTTCCCCTATCAACATTATCTACACAAGAACTTCATCTACATCCTCAATAGACTGGTTTTATTTCTACCATCAACAACATCTTCAATAGACTACATCCTTGAGTTTTCTTTCATCTCCCAAGTTTTTTCAAGATTGGTGACTTTAATTTTAATTTTGTTTTTATTATTTCACGATTTTCCCCATTATAAGGAGACTAAATTCATTTTAAATTTAAATTTATTATATATTATTGCAAAATATTACATATAATTATGTATATGTTTGATCTGATATCTTAATAAGTTATTTATATTTTTTTCATACCCTTTTTATTAATTCAAAATTAGCTTAATTCATAAACTGAAAATGTCGTTTGTATTGTAATGCAAAAGGATCTGTTTAACGATCGTACAACCATGGTTATTAAAAGTTAGCTTCTAATAACCAAGGATACAACCTAACAAAACTGTCAGCTAATGTTAAATATTTGTTGCTGAATACTTAATGCATTGTTAAGGTTAAAATACGTTGTTAAGTTTGGGCTGTAGACAAATTCAAGCAATAGAGGGGGCATAAATCGACTCTTCAGTTAGTACAGCAGTCCAATTGTTGACTCCAACAACGGAATTTGCGTGAGTGCACAGACCAGAGGATTAAAATACCATGATTTGATCAACAGTTTCCAGATTTCTCTCGGTTCCTTATGCCTTGGATCTAACAATTTCTTTTACATCCTTCAATGATATCTGTGGTAGTGCATTTAAAAAAGGGACTGAATAAGCATTCATTCCTTCGCAGCAAGCTGCGCTTCACCAGTCAGCCTCGTTTTCTATCAAGCATGAGTGCAGCCATAATCTCGCGCTTTCTCATTTGAAAAAGGCCCATTGAAATTCCCAACTACAGGTTCATTGAAACTGTTCAAATTTTCTTTGGTTATAACAAAAATACATATATAAAAATCATTTTATGGACTTTTGTTTGGATATAGTGAATTTTGGAAAATAGACCTTAATTTCATATTGGGTTAGTTCACCCGATAGGAACAGAGGATGAGGAATACAATAGTATGGAAACAGAAAACATGAAGCACTTGTTGTGGGAATATTGCTAATTGCCAACACGAAGTAACACCTGAATTTCTACTAGTGTCTGCGATTCCGAGTGGCAACATTTTTCTAAATATATTTAGAAAATGTTCACTAAAATTAAAGATCATCAAGTAAATAGAAGGAAAGGAGGAAAAGGATGTAAATTTTATTTTAAATTAAAGAACATTGAAAAGCATATAATTGAGTGTTTCTTTTTTCTTTGTTGGATAAAAGGAAATCTACTTTTAAATAAAAATAAATTTGCTCTATCCACTATATGCTTAAAAAGAAATACAGTTATGACAAAAAAATTTGCAGACTTTTAAAAATTTGTTAAGAAAAAAAAAATTGGTGGGGTTTGACTATAATTATATTAAAAAAAAAAAGGCTACTATAGGTAATATATTTCAGCCATGAATACACATGGCCTTATCATTGCCTGCACTTGTTCCTTCATAACAAGATTAACCTATTCCAAGCTATTGTTATCAAAGCTTTTTTCAATGGCTTTTTTTAATGCATGTTTTACCATTCTCAATTATATGAAATCTCTGCTGGTTATGCCATCTATTAGGAAACTATGCAAACTTATTTGTACACCCAATACTTGTATAAATATAGAATTGCATGCATAACTGCAAAATAGTAGTTTTGAAGCATTGCAGATAGGATTTTCACAAAAGGTGTTTTTACTAACAAGGAGACTCCACGAAATTTGGTAAAAATTCTACAAGTAGCTTTCTACCCATGCAAAGCCATTTGATACACTTCTCAAAAGTTTTCAAGAAAATAAATTCATAAAGTTTATTTCAAAGTGTGCAGTTGATTGTTAAGTGGGTAAAAGCTACTCATAGAATTTATTTTATCAAATTCGTTGAGTCAGAGTACACAACCTTCCAATGTTCAAAATGCACACTGACACCTTTGGAACTCCAATTAACAGATTGCACCATAGTTAATTTATGCCACTCATGCATATTTTCAAAATAACATGGGATAAAGGTTGTTAAATGGCTTGTATAGTTTTGATTTGTTTCTAAAGACTTGTCCTAAAAACAACCCCATGTGGATGAAGGGATTAATCTTCTGGTTTGTTCTCTTTCTCCCAGTTACTGGTAACACTGTCTACATGATGCATTCATGGATTCACATCAGTAACGTTATCTCATCTAGAATTTTTAACAATTTTGTAGCAACATGCAATTTTGAAAGTGGTTGATTACTTAATCATGTTTCAGGTATTAACATAAGTCTCACCTTAAATGTTTTAAGGAGAATTATCTTTGTTATAAAGTTCAAAATTAAGAGAAAATTGAAAGTATGTGTAAATTGAATCAAGAAGCATCATTTAAAAAAATATTAAAAATTTTTTAATCGTAAAAGTTCCAATTTTATTTTATACATTTTTTTTTACAAATGTTAGCTTTGTAAGTTTTTGAACCGCACGGCATTGTTATAGCCTTCTCTATTTCGTGCAATTTCAATTGCAAGAAACTGGATCCTTGTAACTAAATTTTATGAAAAAAAAAATATATATATATTCAATAAATATCAGGGAAAAAATAAACTTTCACAGTAACTATATGCCATTTGCTCCAAGCTTATAGCAGATGTAAACAAAACAATTTAACATTATTCCACATAGTTCTGCGATCAGTGGAATTGGTGACACTTCTTCCTGGAGCACGTGACCGACTGTCGTGTAATCGTCACGACAACGTAACCGATTTTTGTCAATCAAATTCCTTCTGCTCTCAAAGAGATATGATTGAAACTCTGACCTACTTCAGGTTTTATTTTTATTTCTGTTGATAGATGTACATGAAAAGAAGGAATAGACACAAAAACTCTGAAGTAAAACAAAAATTGAATGCAGGATGGTAAGATCCTGAAAAAAGTTAATGTTTCGTATAGAGACTGGTGAGAAAAATATTTACAGTACATTATAAAAGTTGGAAAAAATATTTTATGAAAAATATACAAGAATATTTTAATAATTATAGAAAAAAAAAAAGTTATAAAAATCATAATGTTTTTGAATTTCGAAAAGACTGGCCAACAAAAAATAACTTTAAAAACTTTCTTAACATTAAGAGCTGATTCTTATGCTTTCTTTTTGTGCTGAATCTATATCTGATCTCCCACAGATTTCTTATTTTTCAATGAAAGATTTAAAATTATTCAGAGAGGATGTAATAAATTTCCATCTGGCCCAAAAAATATGGATACTTTAACAATGCAGCCGATTCTCTTCACACCCAATATTTTAACACTGTGTGTGCATAATTTGGGGTTCCTCAATGTCGTCAGAAGATTTGGACTGTTTAAATCCAGCCTTCCTAAAGTAATTTGCGATGACGCTTGTTGGGAACATGCATCATGCTTTGGCGACATTCACTTTGGCGTCCAAAACACTATTTGGTTTGCTTTTGTCTGGCACCCAACACTGTGTCCTAACTCTTAACGAACTAATCAAGAACAATAACAGGAATTTAATACAGACAACTGGTTCTCATCATGTGAATTAAGTGAGTAAAAAAAAACAAGCTTACACTTATCGGAACACAGAAAATACGAATAGCCACTTCACAGAATGGATAATCCTTTGAACAACTCTGATCAATGCATGGAAATTCACTGTTTATATAGATATTGAAAACCCTCAGAATTCCCATGTGCTTCGTCGTTTATTTACACCAAGAGCCAATCAGAATTCGAAGGAATCTAATTAGACATGCTTTGTTATTCGTTTACACAAGAACTTAATCAGAATTTGCAGCATGAAAACCAAAATAAAAATATTTTCCACATTTCAATTTTTTATTTTATTTTTATTTTTTATTTATTTATTTATTTTTAAACAATAGAAAATCTCAAATTAGGTACTTTCTGGGAATGTTCGACTGTAACTGTTATATTATTATAGTTTCTTCTTTCGTAATGAATTATGCATAAAACTATCTAATATAAAATTGGATGTGGATATAAATAGAATATATTTTCTACATTGAGGTTTTTCTACATCTTTGTGTTTTCTCATTTACCATGCGAGTTCCTGTGTTCTCCCGCCAACCCCCAATTTTATTAAAAATTAACACCATTTATATACTTTATTTTGTCATAATACTAAGATGTTTTAAGTCATTTTTGGTGATTGTTATACAGTAGTTTTATTGAAGCTTTCACGATATTTTTTTTCCCTTTGCAGTGTGCCCTAGATCATGGAGTTGTAAGATTCAGTCAGCCAATAAATTCAGACTTCACCATATGCTTTTGTTTACATCTGCTGCAAAATTAGAGCCAACAACTTATGGATCATTTGAGTTTGCAAATGGATTTACCTAATATAGAATTATCTGGTGAATAATCTCCATTTGCATTCACCCGGACTAAGGTTCCAAAGTTGAAGTCTTCTACTTCTTGAAATGAATTGCAAAATGTTCTCCATTTCTAAATTAAAAGAAGAAAAAAAGTTTATCATAACATTTGTCTTCACATTAAAATGCAGCTGCCAAATGAAATAATCTTGATGAGTCACCCTTAAGGGCAATTCACAATCAGCGACTTCACGGAGTGAAGAGTTTTCCCGAATCCAGGTGTTTTCTAGGCGTCACAAAGCCGCGCGTGTTAAAGTGCGGAGCCATTTAACATTCAGCAGGAGCGAAGCTGGGAGCTTAGGTGAACTTTCTTCTCTGCTTTCAGCATGAGCCCCCCTCCCCCCCCCAGCTAGGCGAACTCCGCTCTGATGTCGATGAGTCGTTAGTAGTTAATATATGGCCACGCAGCACTCATCTTCAAAATCAATGACCTGTCAATACCTTCAGCTGTCAATCAATAAAATCAACCAATAAAACCAATCACCCTGAATATTAATGAAGTATAGCGAGTTTCAATGAGATATCATGCATATTTATCGAGATATCGATCAACATCGTCTGGTTACTGTTGGTTGAAGTTATTGATAGGTCATAGTTTTTGGAGCAGATGGGCGTTGCTCTGACACATTATTTCGATTTATCAGCATATAAATCAATATTGAGATTGACAATGTGATATTGGTTATTGACAGCTCATCGATTTTGCAGCTGATTCGTATTAATTAGTAACTCCTTTTTTCTTATGAAGCAAGAACTAAATGCCATTTTTGGTTGCGTATTCAGTCACCGGATGGTGCATCCATCCTTTTTTTTCCCCCTCTGTGATAAATATTTATGAAAAATATGATTTTTCGATGATTATTATCAATCAATCGACACAACTACATTAATGATGATCGTATTAATTACTTGTAATTGGACATGAATATTTAATTAGCGGTTATACTTTCTGTCACTGGATGGTGCTCCACCCTTTTATTTTTTTCTCCAGTGAAGATTTCGTAGTTTAAATAAATACAATTTATTTTTTAATTAAGTGTTTTTATTCGCATACGAAGAATTTTCATTGTTGAACTTTCTTTAATTTTTAGAGTGCAAATAGTTTTTGATAAAATATTTAACCAAGTGAATCTTCTTTCAAGTTTATTTCTTTCTGATTACATTTTTCTTTCACTAGAGGACAGTCCATCCCGTTGATCTTTATTTTCCAAAATTATTTCACACACACATCATCTCTATGATTGTGTTTTAGACTCAAAATTAAATATGTAACTTGATGAATACTTATTGTGAGTGAGTGAGGGGAAAAAAAAACCTGAGGCAAAATGAAAAAATCATAAAACACCGCTATTTAAGATTCATTTTATTTTTTAATATGCTCATTCATTTTTTTCCTCAAGAAAGAATAAAATTTTATTTGAAAAAAAAAAAAAGATTAAGGTATAATTTTTTCTTCTAATCTTTATAGACAATGTGCCGTGAACAATTCATGTATTTATCCACATATTGGTGCTAGTAGTAAGAAGCCATTCCAGTCATTGTAAGCAGACTATTTTTGAAACGCTGATCTTGCTTAACCCTATTCGCATGCTCACTGAAAGAATTTTTCTCCGTGTTTTATTCCTTATGGTCTTCGTGTTTAATTAAATATAGAAGGAATTATACTGATATAAAAGATAGTGTGCAAATTAATGTGAATAACAGGTATTTTTCTTTTTTTTTATTGAAGCATGGAGTAATTATTTTAATAAGTACTTTTATTAGAATACAGTAAAGAGCTGAGAGTAATCGGGGTTACATATCAGCTGTAAATCAGACCTGCCAAACACAGGTAATTAAATTATGTGAAAATTCTCTCTCGTTCACATTATTATACACACTGAAGCTGATTATTAAATAATAATTTTAATTTATGTTACAATTTCAGTTGTACCATCGGCGTCACTTAACGCATTGTCTCATCAAGTATAGACTTGTGTTAAGATAGATGGAAGTAAGATTCTTTATATCAGCTCCCAGATTCTTTGACTGGTCTGAGAAGATCTTGTAGCCATCAGAAGATCTTGCAATTTGTTTAAAGTTGAATATACTGAAAGAAAAGGGTTGCCTGGTGCCTATTGTGCAGGTGTAGCAGAGAAATGGAATATGAGCACTAAACAGCATATTCTAACAAATGAACTGAAAGACGCAGAAACAAATCCGCAGATTCCAGGTTATAAAAAACAAATGAAAATATTAATATGAAAAAAAAAAATTGTACTCAAAGAAATATAATTAAGAATTACAGAATGAGTGAAATATTTTCTATAACAATTTTTTTGACATGGTTATAACTCACTGCATTGATATCAATCAGACTGGATATAATATTACATAATATAAACTTTCTATAGAAGGGTAAATTATTAACAATTGTTTTCTTTAGTAAAGGTATATAAAAAATTTCATCGTTTCCGGAATTGAGCTTAGGTACACATAACTGGACATAATTAAGAAATTTAGAAGAATAATGGATATTATGATAAAGCTTAAATAAATAGCAAACATCAAATATAAATCTTCTCTTAGATAATTTATCACATGTAAAATATTTTAAAAGATAAGTATTAGTTATATACATATTATTATTATTTAAAAATATAGGATGAAATAGTTTGAAAAGTTTACGCAAGAAATTTGTTTGTTCTTTTTCTAAGCTTAATTGCAATGTAACATGAGACTGAGACCAAATGATGGAGGCATATTCTATAATCATGATTATGACAGTACTATGTTTATGCATCTATTTGAATTTTAATTCACTTTTGTTTTTTAAATGTACTTAATTTCATTCCTGTGGTTGGAGACAACTCTGCTAGATATTATTTAAAAAAAACTCTTTATCTCGTTAAATCGTTTTTTTTTGTTTTTTTTGTTAAATATAAATATTAAATACGCAAAGGAAACAACTGAAATATGGTTGTAACTTAATTACAGGATTTACTTCTCAAATTACTCTAATATGATTAGCTATCAAGGCGAGCTAAGAGAAGGAAAAAGGAAAAAAAAAAAAAAAAGCCTTTTCAGTAATATTAAATATCGCTTTTTGTAAGATGGATTTCTTAAGAGAATTTTATGTAAAACTGACCACGACATAATTTTTCTTGAAAATATTCATCTTGTTAAAACTTTCATCTGATATATTATGTCTTTTGTCTACTGATCTTTTATCCTTGAGTGAAAATATTTTTTCCCTCATTGGCTAAATGAAAATGAAGAGAGATTGCAAAAGATAAGAGACTCCCTGAGGGGCTGACATTAATTAAGGTGATTGTCTCTGACAAAATGGTAGATCAACTTTCAATATAGATGTACTTTATTGCTTATGTTCTCTCAGCAAAATTTCAGTTTTATTTTCTCTAAAAATCATAAACCATAATAAATACTTATATAAAATACAGAATAGTATCATTTTATTCTGAAACTTTTAATTGCTTAATTTTTTTTTAAGCAGATTTAAAGAAAATAAGAACTTTATAAGGCTAATATAAATGCAAAAGTATCAACTTGATTGCAATTTAAATAGAAATAAATTACGAAAACCATCACTTCTGAATACAATAGAAAATAACTATCTTTACAGTTATTCCATTTATAAACATGACAATAAGGTTGCTTAAAAAAAAAACACTGACTGAAGATAATTAAATTTAAGATATCAACATTACAGAAATTACTATATTACAAATAAAAAGGAAAAATGCTGCATTTAAATATTAAAACAAATTATTGTTATTTGATCTTATAAACAGTTAAGCAGAAGTTGGATCAACCAATATGACGGAGAGAAACAACTGTTTCAGGCTTCAACTATTTCTGCTATTGCACCCTCCACCCTCCTCAATTGAGTATCAGTTGTTGATTTTTCTATTTTGATTTTTTTTTAAGGACCATATTTTTTGGAATATATTTGTTGAAATATATTAAAAGATAGAAAAATATGTTTGTTCTTTTAGAACTGGCATTGTAGTTCTGAATAATTTGTTCATGTGAACTAAGTATCAAAAACACTTTAATAAAAATTTATATAAAAAAAATTAATATACATTTTAATATAAAAAAATTAATAAAAATAATAAAAAAGCACATTAAAGTTTTTCATCTGTTTCACAGACCTGTGCTTGTCCCTGTAAAATAAGCACGTGCTTAGATTTTGTTAGCTTCAACACTGTATGAAGAGATTTATGGATATATGGCGACCGCAGCATTTATTATTGGTACATAGGAATGTAGAAACTTTGAACAATTCGTTTTTGTTCATCGCTGTTAACAAAAAATAATTTAAAATGTGACAATAATTTTGCTATGACTGATAAGAGATAGATATATGGTAAACAATTTTCATCGCCTTTGTACACTTGACAGAGCAGCCATTTGGATGAATACTGCAGTTTTTGATTGCCACCATTACTGTGTTTGAAAAAATATCTCCCCGGCCAGACGTCTGCTGCAACGGCATATGTTCAAGAAAGGATTATTGTGATATACAATAGAAAGCCTTAATGCTCGGATTATCCCTCCATCTTGACATCCGTGGTAAATAACTTTGATGAAGCAGCCGCGAGCTAAAAAATGCAAACAAAATAACAGTTGGCATAAAAAAAATAATAATAATAATAATAAAATAAATAAATAATAAAATATGAAATCCTACATTTTTAAATAATAATAATAATAATAATAATAATAATAATAATAATAACCCTCGTGTGGTCCTACGTCCACGTCGTGCGAGGGGGGCAACATCTTAGAGGGATGGCCCTGGTTAACAGGTCTGATTTACTCTACCCTTAGATTAATCTTGAGGGTCCAGATGACCCAGTAGGGCTGATGAGCTGATTACATCAACCAAGGGCCTGCTGATGATGGAGATGGCTAACAGGACCACCCATTTATTGGTGATCAATATGATTAGTGCTAGTGCGTTATCTGATACCGGCTCGGACGTCACCCGGGTTACCAAGGTCCGCGCTCGTGGGTTAGGCAGAGGCTCACGTTCGAAAAATATGCCACAATCTCCCAGGGCCACTGGTGGCGAAAGCAGCACCAACCCCTGTTCGGCTACTGCAATGCCACAACCTGTCCCTAGTGTTTCAAGAGCTTCTTTGCCCTCGACCACTAAGGCAGGCAAGCCACGCCAACGCATGAAATGGACTAATGACATAAACTGTTTTATCATGCGAGCCTACTACGCAGTCACTAAATTGGAAACTGACACTACAGCTTACAGACAACGCTTATATAACATTTTCAAAGAGACATATCCTCACATCACAGTCACTGAACAACGCATTGCAGATCAGCGTCGCACAATTGTTATGAAAAATTTAATACCCTTACCCACGCTACAGAAAATAAAGCAAGAAGTTGCACAACAGCTACAAGAACATAAGCCATCTACACAAACTGACACTCAACACACAGAATCAAACACTAACATTGACATCACTAATGAACTTGTAGAACACACACTCAACAATGAACTTCACCATGATATTCATCCACAACACAACATGAATACCAAACTTATTGAAACATTAAACGACACCCTACAAAGATACCTTACAGTTTATACGGGAACAGATCCCACACAAAGACCAGGTATACCTAAAATAAACATAAACAGCAAAACAGGGGAAATTTTATCTTACATGAACACACATATCTTACCACAGTACATTGAAGAAAATCTGTCTTTAGAATACATACACCTACTTATTTACACTGGGGCTCTTACAGTTATATCCACACTGGGTAGGAAACCAATCCATAAAAACACACAAAAATCACACACCCAACAGAAACCTAAATGGCAAAAGCGGATTGAGTCTGAGATTGACGAAATCCGCAAGCAGTTAGGTAGACTTACACAGTACACTAAAAACAACACTTCATCAAAGCAGAACAAACGCCTCAGACAATTATTTAAGAAGATTAAAACACACACCAGACATGAGCAGCACAATCAACACATTACAGAATATATGGACACATTAAAACAAAAGTTAGCTGCAAAAACGCAACGCCTGAAGAGATACAAAACATGCACTCAGCGCAAACAGCAGAACAAGTTATTCGCAAACAATGAGAAGACATTCTATAAGCAGTTAAACAAAGATTATACACAGACACAAAACACTGGTCTGCCAACACAAACAGCACTCCAACATTATTGGTCGTCTCTTTGGTCTGTCTCAGTTGAACATAATAGGGAAGCTAGCTGGATCAGGGAAGAGGAGCAATTAGCATACACACTATCAAACATGCCTTATACTGACATAACAACAGATGAACTCTCACAAGTCATTAAACGTACTCACAACTGGAAGGCTCCAGGTGTAGATAGGATTCAGAACTTTTGGTATAAGCACTTCACCTGTTTGCATCTGGCCCTTGCAAAACAGATCTCCAACACTTTGCAAACACCACAGACATTGCCACATTTCCTCATACAAGGAATAACATACATGGTACCAAAGTCACATAACACTACAGATCCCACACAATATAGACCTATCACATGCTTGCCGACACTTTACAAAATAATAACTGCCTGTATCGCAAACAAAATTTATACACACATAGACACAAACAACATTCTCACTGAGCAACAAAAGGGATGCCGTAGAAACCACATGGGTTGTAAGGAGCAACTCCTGATAGACAGTGTGGTCCTACGGCAAACTCACAATAAACATCGACACCTCCATGCAGCCTACATTGATTACAAAAAGGCCTTTGATAGTGTCCCACACTCATGGCTTTTATATACACTACGATTATATAAAATAAACCCTACACTTATCACATTTTTAGAAAGTACAATGCTGCATTGGAGAACTACACTACATCTCACACTCAACAGTGAAACCATCACGACTGACAAAATACAGATAAACCGGGGCATCTTCCAGGGTGACTCACTGAGCCCACTCTGGTTTTGTCTTGCACTAAATGCACTTTCCAACAGACTGAACAGCACAACTTACGGCTACACAATTAAACATAATAAAAGCTGCCACTACACGCTCTCACACTTACTCTACATGGACGACATGAAAATCTACGCCTCCACACAAACACAATTGCACCAATTACTTGACATTACACAAACCTTTTCAAAAGACATACACATGCAATTTGGCTTGGGCAAATGCAAAACCATTCACATTGAAAATGGAGTACTCAGGGAAGGGGGCTTCACATTAGATGAACCAGATCACATTGCTGCTATGGAAAATGACGAATTTTACAAATATCTAGGATTTAAGCAAGCCAAGCTTCTGGAGCACAAACACATAAAGAATACACTCACTAAACAATATCTTCATAGGCTAGAGACAATACTTAAAACACACTTAAATTCCAGAAATTTAATCAAGGCCATCAATGCTTATGCCACGCCAATACTCTCCTACTCCTTTGGAGTCATACAGTGGACACACAGAGATCTTGAGGGACTTGAAAGGAAACAACGTAAACTGCTTACAAAGCACAGAAAGCACCATCCACACGCAGCTATTGAAAGACTCACCCTGCCTCGTTCAGAGGGAGGCAGAGGTCTTATTGACATAACAGATCTACACCAGAAACAGACTCAGTCACTCAGAGAATTCTTTCACTCTAAACAACACACATCACCATTACACAAAGCAGTCTGCATGGCTGACACAAAATACACACCTCTGAATCTGAACAGCATGCAGAACACCCATAACATTCCTACAACATGCACTAAACTTCAATCATGGCTCGGAAAGCAACTCCACGGTAGACATCCTTCTGACCTCAACCAGCCACACGTCGACAAAAAAGCGTCGAACTTTTGGTTGAGTGAAGGGAGTCTCTTTGGGGAAACTGAAGGAACCATGATTGCCATACAAGACCAGGTTATTAACACTAAAAGCTACAGAAAACATATTATCAAAGAATCGACTGACGGGTCTTGCAGGAAATGCCACATCGCAGAGGAAACCATCCAACACGTCATATCCAGTTCAAAATACTCACGCAGACAGATTATTTGCACAGACATAACCAGGTAGCCAACATCATACATCAACATCTAGCTAAGATACACAAGCTAAGGGACATTCACACTCCTTACTATAAATATATCCCCGACACTGTCTTAGAGAACACCACATATAAACTATATTTTGACAGAGCTATAATCACTGACAAAACTATCCCTCATAACAGACCAGACATTACACTAGTAGATAAGCAAAACAAAGTGACTTACATAATTGATATTTCCATCCCCAATACACACAATTTACAAAAGACATACACTGACAAAATCACTAAATATACGGATCTTGCACACGAAATAAAACGCCTTTGGGGAGTTAACAGAGTACACATTGTTCCTATCATTCTTTCCGCCACTGGGATTATTCCACACTCGCTACACAAAAGCCTGTCAACACTAAATTTAAACCCACACTTATACAAAACCTTACAGAAAGCCACAATTCTAAACACATGTCACATAGTAAGGAAATTCCTACACTCAAACATCAATACTCCCACGAGTGGATAACTTTCCCTCCCTCGCATTCGAGTCCCTTGGGCTTTGGCCCTCTTTTGGGTCCGCCTCTGGGATTGGCTTCCGGACTTGATCCGAGTTTGGCTTCCCCAAACAATGATAATAATAATAATAATAATTGTAACAACAACAGGGAGAGAAACACACCAGATAAACCAGAGTGCAAGGCCCCATGTTGTTGCCCAACAGGCCAAACCCAAAACGGGGTTAATAAACCACATATAAAATTGAGAATTATAAAATAAAACAATAAATAATGAGACTAACACAGCGAGAATAATAAAAATAATAAAATAATATACGAATAAAAATAAAAATTAGATGGTAAATGAATAGAAAAAAAAATGGAAAAAGAAGAAAGGAAGAAAGAGACAGTCGTTATGAGAAAAGGGAAAAATGGAGTTCATCAGAAGCCGTAGAGCAAACATCGTTGAAATGATCTAAGTAATTAGTAATGACTTTACACACCAGATCAATCCTTGAAATAAAGATCTTCCATTTGTACAAGGGAGTAAAAACGAAGCCCCTATGTGTCAACCTAATACTCTGAAAGTTAAAATCATTCACTAAAGAACCTACGCTCAACTTAGCGTGAAAAATACCAACAAGAATGTTAAAAAGTGAAATACTAATAATACGTGCAATGTTAAAAATATTATGAAAATAGACGGACGTCAAAGGTAGCTGATTGCCAAAGTTCTTTATTAAAAAAAGCTTTAAAATTAAGGCATTTACATTGTATTTTATGTAAGACTTGTTGATTGCCCCCAAACCAGATCCACGCACAATAAACAATTTTAGGAATCACAAAAGTCTTAAACAGAAGTAAAAAAGTTTTAGCTTCTGTAAAGAACTGAATGGACCTCTTCAACATGCCGATGAGACGTGAAATATCCAGATATACTTGATTTAAATGCTCAGAGAAGGAACAATTGTGTGAGATAACCACTCCTAAATCCTTCAAAGTATTAGTTCTAACCAAGGGAGTACCATTAATAACATAGTTAAACACAAACTGTGCAGTGGAATGACTGAAGGACATCACAAATGACTTGGACGCATTCAATTCAAGCTCATTACAATAGGACCAATGATATACTCGTTTTAGCATGGCCTGCAACTCGTAGCATGAAGTCCAGTCGTTAATGGTCCGAAAAAGTTTAACATCATCAGCATAAATAATGATTTTTGTATGAAAAATCAGTTAAAACATATGCAAGATCAGTAAGAAAAATGTTAAACAATAAAGGACCCAGAGGAGACCTTTGCGGCACACCACTTGATATAAAAGTGAGGACAAGAATACAGAGGGTTGATTCAGATAAAATGAGACGACTTTGCAGTTCTGTTACGTTGGTGTAATACCATGGCGCCACCATCGGTTGTGTTCGATGTGAGAGCCACGTTGTTGGACTATCGCCCGGCACCGTAATTTTCACTGAAGTAGGCTAAGTTTGAGGGACTCCATGGGAAGTTCGTTCCACACTTGCTGACACACTTTCCATAGCCCATCAACGGTTCTTGGTCGGCGACTTCCGAGCCGTCGTTTCAGGAGACCAAAACCACAGAAATCCATCGGTGATGCATCAGGAGATTTTACAGGCACATGAGAGAAGGGAATAACTCGTATGCCCGTCTTCTGTTCCATCTTCCTGTAGTAAGCCACAGATGACTTGGCAGTGTTCAGTTGTGTTCAGTCACTTAGTTGTGTGACCGTGCGCTTTATGACGTCGCTCCAGCCCAAGATTGTCATGAATTATTCTGGAGACTGTTGCCTGTGAAATACCTTTCCTTTGGGCTAGACTTCTCTGTATGGAGGGGATTTTCTTTCAGCACTTTAGACCGGATTTCTCGCACCACCTGAGCTGGGCGTGTTGGCTGGGGCTTGTTTCTGGTCTGCTTCTCTGCTTGTCCACGTTCATTAGCTGGTCGCAATTTGTTCTTTTTGATTATCCGACCCACAGTAGATTTGGATATCATAATACCATTTTGTTTGCATAATTCCACAATGCACGAAAGACTGAAGTTAGCGTCGGAAAGGCCAAACATATACCCTTCCCAAAAAGCTGTGATTTTGGAAGCCATGTTTCAGCAAAAATGTCCCAAATGACAACAACAAGTGTATACATAGCTAATCCCCATGAATAGTGGACGAGTCATGCAAATCACATTCCGTCAAGGTCATACGCGGCGTTTAAAGTCGTCTCATTTTATCTGAATCAACCCTCCATAATCCTGATTTCTTAGTCTGAAGCCCAACCTGTGAGCATATCATTGAACCAGTCATTGGCCACTAAGTCCAGTCCTACAAATCACAGTTTAAACAGCAACAAAGGAATACTAACTTTGTCTAACGCTTTTGAGAAGTCCAAATATAGTGAATCGACCTGGGTCCGAGTATCGAGAAAATGGGTAATATGGTGCAAAAAAATGGCGAGATTGGTCTGTGTGCTTCTCTGTGATCGGAAACCGTGCTGTGCATCGGGAAGATGAGCGTCAACGTGTTGAGAAAGTTGGTCAGCAACTAAAGTTTCCAACCGCTTAGCCGGAAACAAAATTAAAGTGATGGGACGAAAAGCTGGTTTAGCCGAATGCTCGTTTTTTTTAGGGATCGGCTGGATCACCACTTGCTTCCATGCAGCCGGGTAACGTCCAGACCCCAGTGATACATTAAAGAGGTGGGTTAATGGAGAGATAACTGCTGACAAGCAGCCTTTAATAAGAATATGTATAACTAATACTTATCTTTTAAAATATTTTACATGTGATAAATTATCTAAGAGAAGGTTTATATTTGATGTTTGCTATTTATTTAAGCTTTATCATAATATCCATTATTCTTCTAAATTTCTTAATTATGTCCAATTATGTGTACCTAAGCTCAATTCCCAAAACAATGAAATTTTTTATTTACCTTACTAAAGAAAACAATTGTTAATAATTTACCCTTCTATAGAAAGTTTAAATTATGTAATATTATATCCAATCTGATTGATATCAATGCAATGAGTTATAACCGTGTCAAAAAAATTGTTATAGAAAATATTTCACTCATTCTGTAATTCTTAATTATTTTTCTTTGATTGCAAATTTTTTTTTCATATTAATATTTTCATTTGTTTTTTATAATCTGGAATCTGCGGATTTGTTTCTGCGTCTTTCAGTTCGTTTGTTAGAACATGCTGTTTAGTGCTCATATTCCATTTCTCTGCTACACCTACACAATAGGCACCAGGCAACCCTTTTCTTTCAGTATATTCAACTTTAAACAGATAGCAAGATCTTCCGATGGCAACAAGATCTTCTCAGACCAGTCAAAGAATCTTACTTTCATCTATCTTAACACAAGTCTATGCTTGATGAGACCATGCGTTAAGTGATGCCGACGGTACAACTGAAGTCGTATTATGCAAATTAAAAAATTATTATTTAATTGTCAGCATCAGTGTGCAAAATAATGTGAACAAGAGAGAATTTTCACATAATTTGATTACCTGAGTTTGGCAGGTCTGATTTACAGCTGATATGTAACTCTGATTACTCTCAGCTCTTTATCATATTTTAATAAAAATACTTATTAAAATATTTACTCCAAGCTTCAATAAAAATACGGAAAATTACCTCTTATTCACATTAATTTGCACACTACCCTTCATATCTGTATAATTCCTTCTATATTTAATTAAACACGAAGACCACAAGGAATAAAACACGGAGAAATAATCTTTCAGTAAGCATGTGGATAGATGTAAGCAGATCAGTTTCATTCAAAAATCGTCTGCTTACAATGACTGGAATGGAGTCTTACTACTAGCACAAATACATGAACTATTCGCAGCACATTGTCTATAAAGATTGGAAGAAAAAATTATACCTTAATCTTTTTTTTTTCAAATAAAATTTTATTCTTTCTTGAGAAAAAAGATGAATAAGCATATTAAAAAATAAAATGAATCTTAAGTAGCGGTGTCTTATAATTTTTTCATTTTGCCTCTGTTTTATATCCCCCCCCCCCCACTCACTCACAATAAGTATTCATCAAGTTACATATTTAATTTTGAGTCTAAAACACAATCAGAAATGAAATGTGTGTGAAATAATTTTGGAAAATAAAGATCAACAGGATGAACTGTCCTCTAGTGAAAGGAAAATGTAATCGGAAAGAATTAAACTTAAAAGAAAGAAGATTCACTTGGTTAAATATTTTATCAAAAATATTTGCACTCTAAAAATTAATTAAAGAAAGTTCAACAATGAAAATTCTTCGTATGCGAATAAAAACACTTATTTATAAAAAAATTAAAAAATAAATTGTATTTATTTAAACTACGAAATCTTCTCTGGAGAAAAAAATAAAAGGGTGGAGCACCATCCAGTGACAGAATACGCAACCAAAAATGACATTTAATTGTTGCTTCATAAGAAAAAAGGAGTTACCTAATTAAATATTCAAGCCTAATTACAAGTAATTAATACGAATCAGCTGCAAAGTCGATGAGCTGTCAATAACCAATATCACATTGTCAATTGCAATATTGATCTATATGCTGATAAATCGAAATAATGTGTCAGAGCAACGCCCATCTGCTGCAAAAACTATGACCTATCAATAACTTCAACCAACAATAACCAGACGATGTTGATCGATATCTCGATAAATATGCATGATATCTCATTGAAACTCACTATACTTCATTAATATTCAGGGTGATTGTTTTTATTGATTATTGACAGCTGAAGGTATTGACAGGTCATCGGTTTTGAAGATGATGAGTGATGCGTGGCCATATATTAACCTACTGTGGTTCTTTCATCCAATCTCTTGTTGATTTCTAAGCAACCTGTATATATATCGTGATAACATGGCTTTTTCGGCATCATGTACATGTATATTTTTTTTTTATTAGGAAAATTGACAGAAAACAAGGCACACGTGCACAGAAAACACGCTATCAGCGAATTTCAATATGACAGACGGAAGTGGGTTAGAAACAGCTGCTAAGGATTCTGGAACTGGAATGATGCTCACTCGTAGCTGATTGGCTGCGCATTAGGAGCGACTTCTGAAAATCCCAACACATGCCATTGTCGGCTCTAACCCGCTTTCCGCCGTGAATTTGCTGAATGTGAAATGGCTCGGCAACCAAAATCACATCCAATGCGCCAGAAACGGTGAATTCGACGCAAAATCGCTGAATGTGAACCGCTCTTTAGTATACTTTTCTAAATAACATTCACTAATGGGCTATATAATAAGTCCGATCGGTTCAAAGCGGTTGCGAACTTGCTGTCCAAAAGGTGCTCATTGTTTATGATTGTTTGCACTCAATGGAACCAGACTCCAAGGCCAGTTGCCTGCCTGATCAGGTGGAATCAAAGTGGGGGGACCAAATTAAAGTCATTGAAATCTTTGGCCATGCATAGCATAATTAAACTTTTCTGATTAAACAGAAAGGCTGCCTAATTACATATAAGCAAGAAGGGAATGAAGTCATTGCATATGAGACTGGAGCTAAAATGAAGTAAAGAAAATTGATAACTACAGAAATTTAATTGTAGACATACTTTACAGCTCTGAGGATGTACTTTCAGTTTTAATTCATCATGACTAGGGTGTGCCAAAAGTAAGCGCACACAGATTTAAACAAAATTGATTGTGATCTTATTATGTGACCTATTGGCACCACTCAGATTTATTAGAAAACATTCACAAAATACATTCGCTAAAATGACAATTTTAATGAATATATGTAATGTACAGGGTTAGCGAGAAATAAGTTTCCCACTTCAGAGAGCTCTGGAATGCTTTCTACTGCTCCAAATGACACAAAATTTGTACTACAGATAAATCAATTGATCCATTTTACATTTATTAAATTAAAAAAATGTACAAAAATTCGTTGATAGGTGCTGCTATCATTTTTCTACAGCATGGCCTCTTCGTCAGATATCAACCCATGTGACTTTTGTAATGGGATTTCCTGAAGACACATGCAATAAAAAAAATTAGTTCTAATTTTCACCGCTACGTCAAAATATGGCGCATGAATAATAACAAAAACAAGTTAGAAGCAAAGAAATATATAAAATCAGAGCATTTGTTCAATCTTCAATAATGACATTAATAAAAACCAATAAATCATTAAGAACGTCTTCTATTTTCTTCGTTGGTTGCATATTTTTTCTCTCTGCATCTCGCCCCCCCGAGTAGGATAAGCCAAGTCATCTATTTTTACCCCTTTATCTGCACTTTTTACCTCTACACAAGTTTTTTTTAGTCAATAAATTCATTTTCTCGAACGTAATATGTAGAAAATGTAAAACACCTCGTATCTTCTTTCCTTTCTCATCATTTCCGAACGTATGATATATCACATGCCATAGTGTTGCCATAGTTCTAAGGTCCAAGTGACTCCACCCCCGCAAATCCGATCCCACTGGAACAATTGGGCCCGTGCAGCGACGTTGTGAAGCATGCATTCATGCCAGAGGGAGTCAATTTAAACACATATTGTAAAACATTTTCATGTTTCATAGAAAAAAACAGGTCCCATTTTTGTACTGTATGCAATGTGTTTATGTTCTGTTCATTACTTTAAGAAGATATGGAATTCTCTTGCTTCTTCTTACCATTCTCTCTTTTATTATCCAGTAAGATATGACACTTTTTTTTTCCAAAATCCCATTAAGTGATTAGAAATGCGCCTGTTTCTCTTAGATGACGACCTACTGCACCAAATGTTCGAGAATTGGGAAGAATTCTGATGGGATAACGTTCAGCATACAAACGCCTTGTACCATCCATGGTACCAGCAGCACCGAGACACACAAATAAGGCCTTCATGCCAGACCTGATCAAATGCTTTATGAACATCTGAGAAGATGACGCCGCAATAAATCGAAAGATTAAGGGGAGTGTTAACATCCGCTATAAGTCTCCAAACATCCTTTCATTCAGCATATCAGGGCCGATCACTCGATATGTGGTTTCTTTACGATTACGAGAAGAGAAAATAATAAACATCAAGCAAATATAACATCATCATCATCACTATTTCCATTATGTCTACCATAGAAGATCTGCATCTGTGCCAGAACTGATTTGATGCTATGTTCTGGATATTCTAGCAGACTCACTATGTTCAGCTGTAGAAAATATGGTTTTGCAATTAGAATACATTGTTCAAAATGAAGGGGGGGGGGATATTTATATGTGTAAGCATATTTAATATTTAAATGAGTGCTCCAGTGCCCCTACTGACGGATTTTTGTACTACATGTATATACAGGGTGTTTCTAAATGGAAGGACAATAAGTACCTAGTGTGATTCTTCACATCAAAGTAAATAAAAGTTCCTCATGAAAAATGTCAAAAAACCCACGTGAAGTTTTCTAAAAGCTGGAAGAAAACGTCATTTAATCTCAACAATTGCCGGTGTTTTTTCGTAGCATAGCGCAGTTCATTATGTGAAGTGTTGGTGCAGAAAGTTCATAAATGACATAACGACAATTTAAATTTTGAGTTTTCGACGAGGAACTTTTTGCTTCTATTGATGCATGGAATCACACTACACTATGTACTTATTGTCCTTACATTTAGAAATACCCTGTTTGTGTGTTTGTGTGTGTGTGTATTTAATAAATGGCAAGTGCATCATTTGAATTATCTGTAATACAAATTTTGTTTCATTTGGAGCAGTAGAACGCACTCCAGAGCTCTCTGAAGTGGAAAGTTATTTCTTGCTAACCCTGTATTTGAATACCCCTTTAAAGGGAGAAATCTTTTCACATAATTATGTATATAAGCAGAGGTGATTATTTAGGAATATATAGGAAAATGTTCATACTTTAATAATCCCCTCCCATTTTATCGTCCACTTTTGTCACAGCATCCCCTTCTCCCATCAAGCAAGCATATTTCGTGAATGATCCCTTACACACTGCCCTTATATGTATCTCGTATTTGTTTGGAATAACTGATAATTCTGACCTTGTCCCTTTATTCATTTTGAGTGAGAAAAGACATGGGCTTGATATTGCTCCCCTGGACTCCTATTTTTAGTTTGGAGTCATGAGAATGATAACCAAACATACATATGGCAACCACCACTTTTTTTACCTTTGTATTTGTGCAAAGCAAAACTGGTCAAAGTTAGTTTGGAGATTATTTTTTTTTCTCTCTGCGTTGTTTTCAGCTTTTCAAAAAACTTGAAACAGTCATCTGGATTTGTGTTAGCAGTTACTTTGTTGATTTGGTAAGGGTATCCCTTTATTTTCTAGTAGCCATACCTAACTAAATAAGCAAATGCATCCCCAGAGTTAAGCAGTGAATGGTCACTGTTCAAATCCAGGGCTTCTATGAAGATTACATGAATAAACCCAACGAGAAATAAGTTGAAACAATCTGAATAATAAAAATTAATTACCTCTTTTGCTTCTTGGCTTTTTAAGTCATCTTCCTTCAAATTTACAATTTCAAAACCAGGAAAAGATTCCTTAAATTGATTGTAGATCCTATCATCATGTGGAGTCAATTTTAATTGTTGTGGATCAACAGAACACAGAAGCTGTGAAAATAACATTCAGAAAAGATGGAATTGATTTCCGAATTTTAACCAAGCCTTGACAGATACAGGGATTGGACAAAAATGTGAAAACACCTGGCAATATATCAAAATGTTTACTTAATATATTATTGGACTGCCTCTGGTATCCAAACTGATTGAATTTCATGGGAACTGTCAAATATTAACACTAAAAGGGCCAAGACTGTCAATTTGAAGGGAACGTGATGAAAAATGTAAATTAATTTTTGTCTATTTTCTCTATCAATCTAATATTTAATGACATTTTCTAAAATATGGTTCTGTATCGTCACTAAAAAATTGAGTTACTCAAAGAATTTTGTTTTTTTGAGATTTTTTGATTTATACCTCAAAGATCACTGCCGTCAATTTTACGGTATTAGAATCCCGTAAAAAAATTCAATTTATGACAATAGATGGGTTTTTTGTTTCATTATTAGTTAATCAGATATGATGTATATTAGGGTTTCCGTTGCTCTTAGAAACAGTTGATCTGAGTGTAATGAAATTAGAAACAGTTGATCTGATTGTAATGAAGTAGTTTTGTAATGAGTGCACATAGAGCTTTTGAAATAGAACAAGAATTACCGTATATACTCGCGTATAAGTCGGGGTCAGATTTTGGGCGAAAAATTTTGAAATTTGCTAAGACCCGCAGATAAGTCGAGGGTGAAATTTCAGGTGCTTATGAAATTGAATTCACTGAAGTTACCATAGTTTACTCATGCTTAAATCATGCTGTACTTGCATGGGTAATAATGTAAAGCTTGTTTAACAATTAAATATTACTATAAACTTTATTATCATTTAATCATTAATCATTTTATTATTACTAAATGAACAATTTTAAAAATGCAAAATCAATTATAAGGAAAGTTATCATTTAATATTATAAGTAATTACATAATATAATTATAATTGCATAAATATTACGGTGTTAACTATACTGGTAGTTATGTAAATTAATTATAATTACATAAATAAATTATTTAATTTATAATCTGAAGGATTATGGTTTTATTAGTAAATGAAGAATTTTATTAATGTGAAATCAAACCTAAGGAGAATTATCATTTATTAATTTAATTGATCACAAATTAAATAAATGTTGTTATTCAAGCTGTTGTTTAGGAGAGGGAGGGAAGAATATTAGTGGAGGAGTGAGGAGAAAGTACCTGGTAATTCCCTAAGAGAATTGAGAAGAGAGAATTAAAAGAAGGGTGAAATGGAAAATTTTTCTGTGGGAAGTAAATCAAGTTTATTTAAGATATAAGAGGAAAGGATCAGGTAGCATGAGATTCACTTAAATATTACAAAT
>JAHWFO010083269.1:629769-642168 GCA_023313115.1 Rhysida immarginata
CAAAAAAAATTACATGGTCAGAGAAATCCCCCCCCTCAAACGAAGGTATTAAAATTTTAAAGGACAACTCCACTAAAAAAAATTATATCTTTTTTTGCAGCATATCATTATTTGAAACAAATAAAATACAACTGTAGCAATAGAAAAATTTTTAAACCATTATTTCAGTATGAAAATCGCGTTTAAAGTGTGAAAAATGCTACTTCCAGTCTTCATCCTCGCTGATTTTGTATCGGCTGATTTGCTCAGATCAACGTCACGGCGAGTTTAGGCTCCAGTCATAAATATTAGAGAGAAGCTCTTCCATAGCAATCCCTAATTAAATTAAATCATGCCTTCCATTTGTTCCGTGTAGGGGTGTAACAACCTAGGTACTGATAAAAGTTTAACTTTTCATTAGTTTCCTAAGTCAGAATTAAGAAACGAGTGGATAAGCTTTTGTCGGAGAGAAAATTGGCACCCTTCAGCATACTCAAGTATTTGCTCTGTTCATTTCGAAATCTCATGCTTCGCTATCGATCCGATAGTTTAAAATCTTTGAATGTGAAATAAAGTTGCATATTAGGCTGGAATTGTCCTTTAAAATTAATTGGACCACATGGTCATTACTTGATCCCCATCCCTCCTAGTCATCTTATCTTATCTGGTACAGAGGGTAGATTATCGCAAGCGATAATCTGCGGCACCTACTCCTACGAGGGAGTTTTGCGCCATCCCATTAATAACGAAAGCACGGGGGGTTTCATGATGGAAAAGCTGCTGGGGATAAACGAACCAGAGGCTGTCACCAACCGCTGGAACACCAGCTATGGTCAATCGGCAAATGGGTCAGACCAAAGTCCCCCAACAGCTGCGCCCCAAATAGCTGTCCCGCCAGCGGTGGCCCTCAAGCCCAGGCCGTCACCCAACCAGCAGCTGGCCGCGCCTGAAGTTGCTGAACTCCATTGATTGGCAAGCCAACCGACGAGACAACCAGGCCACGGCCACCCCCTAACCTCCTAGTCATAAGTAGCCAAAACCTCACCCCCCCCCCCTGCCAAACTGGCCACTTGGTTTCTGAACGTTCCCCAACTTTATACTGTTTATTTTTATGCTACATAGTCTTATTTTCTTTAAATTTATTTTAACCCCTTTACAGGTATGGAAGTGAAATCCAAGATAACACGCTAACCGTAACGGCCATCGAGGCACCATGTGATGGGAAACAAATGGAGGAAGTACCATGTGAAGAGACACAAATTGAGGAAGAACCATGTAATGAAACACTCACAGAAACTTTAAGCGATAATAGACCAGCCAGCAGTGCCAGTATATACAGCAGTACATCAAAATCCAGCACACTGACAACAGCATCTTTAAATTGCCAACGTACAAAATTCCAAACTCTTCAAAGGAAATGCCAAAGATTTGCACGAACTATAAAGGCTCTGAAAAATAAGGTAAACAATATGGAACAATCTACGAAAGCTCTTCAGGAAAAATTGGAAAAGTACAGTATTTCAGAAATTGAAAATGATGCTTTGCATCAGGATGTACATGCAAATTTTTTGAAAGAACAACTAGAACATTACAAAAAAATGATACCATGTTGGAGCCATAAAACCTTAAATTACTGTGTGCTGTGGCATTCCAAATCTGCATCATGCTATCAATATATCAGAAATATGAACATTTTAAAATTGCCTTCCAAGAGTACAATTAAAAGATTTGTTGGGAGTTTAGTTGGTGAAAGAGTGACCACCTTAATAAAACAAAGATTGGCTCAAGAAGCAAACAGATTAAACGACCGCGAAAGATTTGGATCTTTGATCATTGACGATATGACAATCAAGCCATTATGCCAATATTTAAAAGCTTCCGATGAAATAATTGGCTATGACACAACCAATTTGAAAGATACTCAGTCGGTTGCAACCAAATTGCTTTGTTTTGTGTTTGTGGGACTATCAACGCAGGTCAAGATTCCAGTGGCTTATTTTCTCACAAGTGGGTTGAAGGGCAATGAACTGCTTGATTTAACGATTGAAGTGGTGAAGAATGTTGAATTCTTTAATTTTAAAGTTGTTAGGATAGTAACCGATAATCATCCTACCAATGTTAAACTTTTTTCTTTACTTTCTGGTGGTCTTCCTAAGCCTCAGATTAAGCATCCATTGGATAACGAACGAATTATGTTCTTGTCATATGACCCATGCCATCTGATTAAGAATTTTCGCTCCCTCTTACTTTCCAACAACAGAAAGATGGAAAACCAAGGCAAACCAGTAAGTGGGCATTTCATCGGAGCTCCAAACAACATCCAAAAAGATACAGTGATAAAACCGGTCCGTCGTTTGACATACAAACATGTGTATCCGAATACTTTCGAGAAAATGAATGTGAAACGTGCTGTTGATATATTCAGCTTGGATTTGATTGTCGCTCTAAAATTTCTCAATAAGCATGGTGAAACTTGTGGCATTACGGCATTTAAAAACTCAGAAAAAACTATAGAATTCCTAGAAATAATATGGAAATGGTTCACAATCCTGAATGTGGGAAACAGGTTGCATCATATCCATTCCAAGAACGCTAATGCAATGCACTTTAGTCTTACAGATGAGCGACTGGCATGGCTAGAGGAGGACTTTGTTAATTATTTGAAGACCTGGAAAGACTCCTGTGTAAATGTCAATATTCAATTCTTAAGTAAGGAAACATTCGAAGCAGCAATTTTAACAAGTTTCATCAGTTCAGTGCATAAGATACCTCCTCAAGAAAGGGTTTCATTATGTTCTTACCAGAAAATTTAATTCTGACGACATCGAGAATCTCTTTAGTGCAATAAGAAATCTTGGGGGCGGGGGGTCTATTGATCAAACCAATGCTGTCACAGCAGTTCAGAATATCAAGAAGATCTTAATTACTGGCCTTGTCTCCTCTTCAATATCAAGCAATTCTAAGAGTGTTCCTTGTGAGATCTGGCTAAATGAAGAAATGGGAGAAAATACTGCATATGCCTCATCATCAGCAACAGAAGTAAATAGCGAGGCACTACAAAATATGCCACAAATTGTTTGCAAGCTTGAAAAGGTACCAGATGCAGTAAATATGTTAACAATGAAGAGTGCCACAATGGCTTATATTGCTGGCTATTTGATTCGAGTAATTGAAGAAAATACTGAATGTGAGAACTGTTATTATTTGCTCAGCGCAACGCAATCATCTGCATCGATCATGACAATGATTCGTGAACGGGATTTTGGAGGGCTCCGTTATCCAAAACCTCAATTTATTAACTTCCTCATAACTTTGGAAAATGTACTGAATACCTTGTTACCAGACTGCATCCAGAAACCAAATGTGAGAAAATATTTATGTACTTTATTGGCACCATCAGTTATGAAGAATCCAATTTTATATTGTGGAGAGGATTCCCATTCAAATCATATATCTCATTTGATTCTGAAAAAGTTTATCACACCATATATAACAAATTATGCAAGAACTGTCAGTGACAGTTATGCCAGAGTACACAAGAGTGTGCCACTTAGAACGAAACCTTTATCTCGCAAGATATTGAAATTATGATTTGTTTTAAATTTTCTGTTAATAAATTATGTTGTTATAAGATTTAAAAAAAAACAATTTAGTATTGAGTATGCATTATTTCCTCTTTTGTTCACTACTTCATAAAAATTTAGAGAAATAAAATAAATGTTTCAGAATATCAAACATTAGGGCTATGAAAATTGAAAGGGCTACAAACATTGGAGCCCAAATGGGAAGAGAAAATGCCCAATAACGGAGTTAATTAGCACAGCTGATTAAAAACATCTTTATTAATATTGGCATTGTTATTGTTGAACATAGTTACCAATATTTTTTAAGTATGATACGATATTAAGTACGACATATTAAGTCAGTGATAAATAGTTTTGATATTGCAGAAAATAGCTGGAGCACTCATTGTAGTTAATATTATATAAAACAATTGAAAAAGCTGTTGAAATTTTTTTAAAAGACATTTAACCCGTGAACCAATGGGTACAGTTTAGTTAGAAATTTAAATAAAAAATATTTGGACTGTTAAAAATTAAATGCAATGCTAGATTTAAAAAATTTCGAACACTAGCTCTCCTCAGTCAACTCTGTTGTTTGGCGTACTAGCAGCGCCTCTATTGACAAGGTGACGAAACACAGCGGCGACAGTGCAAACAATAGGTTGAAGGCTAAATGAACAGGCTATCCCTATCATGGTGGCTATGATACATACTATGTTCCTCAACAGCCCTACTCTTTATCCGAGGATTCAGATGTATAATTACCAATCACATCTCATAATGTCCAGGAAAATGAACAAAGTTTTGAAATGTATAGTAGACATGGCAGAACATCTACTCGTGGTGGTTGATCTACATTATCTTCACTACCATCAGTGGGCGATATCCAAACAGCTAATGACTGCACAGAATGGATTTGTATTTCACACAATCAAAGTATCAGTGGGGTAGAATGCCACAATCAACAAAGTGTGCTGAGAGAAGTTCCAGGGCCCACTCCATATGCTAGGTGATATGGCTGAAGACAAAGTTTAAACTGCTTGGCACTTGTTCATTAGTGAACCGATTCTGTGACATATAAAAATATGTACTGAAAATGAAGCCCAACAAAAAACTAATGACGATTCTTGGAATGTTTCTCTGGATGAGCTAGATGCGCTCATTTCTTTGATTTATTCCAGTGGAGCTTATAACACGAGTCAATTAGATTTAGACCTTATGAGGTCGAAAGATTGGGGACAATTCAATTTGGAAGCCAGATAATAGGACCACATTGGGACGGTCCTAATAACCGATTGGTCCTATTATCCAATACAGTACAGATCGGGATTGGGACTTGGAGGCAGCTGGTCCTATTATCCGGCTTCCACTGTATTTGCGTTTTGACTTGAGAAGCACGAGATCTACGAGACTATCTGCACTGGCCTCAGAAGTATGGAATAAATTTATAGAAAACTGTCAAATGTGTTATATTCCTGGTGAGAATTTGACTGGTGATGAGCAGTTATTTCCATCTAAAAATAGATGTCCATTTCTTCAATATATGGCTAATAAACCTGACAAGTTGCATACAAAATTTTTGCTTTTGGTGGATGTTGAGAGTAACTATGCAGTGGGTTTCCATATTTAGGTAAGAACGAAGAGTGCACATACAGGGTGAATACAAAAGTCTGAACCCCCCTTTTATTTTTTGAACCGAAGCAGATATGTCAATTTTGATGAATCCAATGAATAGGAAGTTGTGGGTGGCCTATCCCATGGTGCACTTTTCATCATCCCAAATATGCAAATTAGGACACATTCAAAATTTATCTCAAAAACCGTAAGGGATAGAGAAAAAAACCCAATTGTAAACTTGTTCAGCATAAAAAAACAAACAAAACAAAAAAAAATCATCCAAATCGGACTAACCAATCACCCACAATCACGTGGTGAACTGTTTGTAGCTTACAAACGGTCACACTGCACACACAAGTTACTTCAAACAGTTTAAAAAAAAAAAGTTAATCAACAAAATGCTCGATGTGACGACCATGGGCACCATAACACAATTGGGCACGGAACCTAACTGACGCCAAAACATCGGCAAGCATGGCTGGTGTCACTCCTCGGCATGCTTCCTGGATTCGTTGAACCAGATCCTCCAGTGAGGCGGGCTGCGTAGCATAATCCTTGTCCTTCAGGTATCCCCACAATAAAAAGTCAAGTGGTGTAAAATCAGGGGAGCAGGGTGGCCAACGAACTGGTCCTCCTCGGCCAATCCATCCAAGTGGGAGGAAATGGGGCTCCAAATTTCCAATATGGCAGACGGCCATTCCAAAAAACTGCATGAGCTTAACCAAAAACGTCCTACAGGGTGTTGTTAAATTTCATGTCAAACATGATAGGGGTGATGGAATATGCGATTCTAAGCAAAAAAGTTGATATGAACATAGGTCCGAATTTAAACGATAACTGAGATATGAACAGAAATAAAAATACCGCCACTAATATCAACAAGTTAATAACTCACTTTCTACAACATCTAGGATGATGAAACTTGGAAGAATAATAGGGTACATAAAGCTGTGTATAGCGTTAAAATTTGAATGATTTCCAACGGTATACATAATTTTATGTATCTATTATTCTCCCAAATTTCATCATCCTAGATATTGTAGAAAGTGAATTATTTACTTGTTGATCTTAGTGACAGCATTTTATTTTTATAAATTGAGAGTTCTTAGTATTGCTTCTATCAATGAAATTGGTAGAAACTTTACAATACAATAAAGGGAGAACAGAGTTTCCGACTAGTTTCGCCATTTATTCCCAGCTTTATCAAGGATATAAACTACACTAGAGCTTCTCGCCCTTATATACAGAAAATATGGTACAATTGGAGTAATATTACGGAGGCTTCTCACCCTTTTTTTCTCCTGCCACCTCTTTTACCGACTATTAAGTCACAGAAAACTCGCCCTCCTCAACCCTAAGCCTCCAGTCCCATCCCTCCCCAAGAAATGGGTTTCTATACCTTTCCTTGGCCCCCATTTCTCCTGCCTAACTAGTTTCCTTTCTTTGGCTGGTCTCCACATATTCTTCTGATCCTCCACCCTCTGTTTCTGTACACTGAACCCTCCCATCCATACCGATACCAAAAACTATTCCCATTCCGGTGTATATTCCTAGACTGTGGAGTTTGTGAGAAGTTCTACATAGGACTATATCATCCCGTAACTTCGCTGTTCGTTTTAAAGAACATATGATGTCATTCCAGAAGAAAGATGACAAGTCCCATTATGCAAACCATCTCGCCATCACAGGACATGCACCTAAGAAATGTGAAGAAGTGATGTCCATTCTTCACTTTTGTAATGACCCTTTTAAAACCACAACTCTGGAATCCATAGAGATTTTCAAAGCCAAGAACTCATATCCCGACCTCCTTAACCGTCAAACGGATTTCGACATTTTTTCCATTCTTATTTCTGTCTCGGATTTACTGTAATTTTTCCTTTTGTATTTTGTTATCTTATTCATTCATGGATCAGGCCTTCTATATTCATTTATATCTATCATTTTTTAATATTTTTATTCTATATTAGTCTGTTATTTATTATCCAATCACTATTTTTCTGCTTTAGTCCAGTTAGTGCATTTCTATCTTTTATAATGTACCCAGGGTGACTGGCAACCAGGAAAAGTCAGGGAACTTTTGTAACCGGAAAATAGTCAGGGAATTTTACAAAAGAAACCCCAGAATTTTACTTTTCATTCTTATCCAATCAACGTACACCTACGGTGTTTATTTCACTTCTACCTTCATTGTACCCAGACTACATTATTCTTTGCTTTATCTTGCCATTCGTTGTATTTTATCCAATCACATTACTCCATTGTACTATATTTTCTGTATATAAGGGCGAGAAGTCTCTAGTGTAGTTTATATCCTTGATAAAGCCGGGAATATATGGTGAAACTAATCGGAAACTCTGTTCTCCCTTTATTGTATTGTAAAGTCTCTACCACTTTCATTTTTATTTCTGTTCATATCTTAGTTATCGTTCAAATTCAGACCCATGTTCATATGAACTTTTTTGCTTAGAAATGCGTATTCCATCATCCTATCATTTTTGACTTGTATAAATAGGCAGAGCTATACCAGTGCTGTCATTTTGACTATTAGCAGTCGTCTTAAACCTCTTGTAATGTGATTATGGCTATGAGACGAGAATTATCAGTTTGAATGCGGAATGATAGTTGGAGTTAGACGCATGGGACATTCCATTTCTGAAGTGATGCGGGCATTCAACATTACTTGATCCACAGTGCCAAGGGTGTACAAAGAGTAACTCATTTCAGACATTACCTCCCACCATGGACAGCACAGTGGCCGACCACGGCTGCTAAATGCTTGCTACCAGCAACATCTGAGCAGAATGATCCTTCATAACAGACACGTTACGTCAATTAACACCCAGACTGAATGAGGGGCATACTAGAAACGTGTCTATGAGGTTAGTAAAGTGAAATTTGCCACTTATGGAATATGGCAGCAGAAGACCGACAAGAATGCCTTTACTCACAGCATGCCATCAGAAGTGGCACCTTGCCTGGCTCGTGAACATATTCATGAACCTTAGATGACTGCTTGGTCCAAAGAGTCACAATTTAATCTGGTGTGGCTCCAGCATTGTGTGCGTTTGTTTACATGGCAGGGTTTGGTTTCTCAGATCAAATTGGATCTATCACTGACTGGGATTCATTATGCCCAGCTGCTTGATGGCCATTTGCAGCCCTTCATAGCCTTCATGTATTCTTTCAATGATGGGATGTTCCAGAAGACAATGTACCATGTCACCAGGCCAACATTATTAGCGATTGGTTTGAGGAGCATTCTCAACAATTCCAACAAATGAAATGACCCCTAGATTGCCAAACATGAACCCCATTGAACATTTTCGGGATATTATTGAATGATCCATTCATGCACAAGAGCCTGCACTTTTGACACTCATGCAATCATGGACAGCCATCAAGACTGCATGGCTGAACATTTCTTCAGAGGACTTCTGCCGCCTGGTAGAAACTATGCCACGTCGAGTTGGTTCACTTTGCCATGCTAAAGGAGGTTTTACACCATACTGAATACGTATCTGATTACTTTCGGCACTTCGGTGTATATGGTATAAATTTGGCTATCATCTGGATATCACTTATGTAATATGACAAGTTCAAGTTATAAAGTGAGAGAACATTTTATCTTATGCTTGATTAATAGCTAATGAATGCTGCATTATAATTTGCCCAAAAAGAGAAGAAAAATGAATTCTCTTGGAAATACTGAACTCTCAAGATTATTAACCCAGTTCATTACTGAAATATTGTCCTTTTCTTCTCTGAAAAATCCATTACAGTTAAGTAAATATAAAATTAAACTACAAAAAGGATTCAGAAATTCATTGTTAACTTATACTTTACTGCTTACATTATAATGAACTTCTGCATGTTCATATGCCTTCATTGCCCACAGTGCTTCAATGGTAGCCTGAAAATTGTAAATTTTTAGAAAATATGATAAAAAAAAATTACATTGAATTTGTATTTGTAACATAAATTTGATCATGCATTTTTTGATGCTTATAACTTGCTAATATTATAAGGTCAGGTTATAAAATTATAAATTTTCAAAAATCTCTTTAATAAACAGGGTGGGCATGAGTACCAAAAAAATAATAATAATAATAATAATAATAAAATTTCATAACGTTATAACTAGAAAAGCTATCTCGCTGCGGTCTGCAAAAAAAGGCAAACTCTCAAAATTTTTAGCAGTAGCAGCTTCCATTAATATGACAGATCCCAGCATGCTGCATGTTATTATATCATAATCTAAATGGCAACTCCTGAACGGAAAGCAATCTATGTGGCACGGTCATGGGAATTAAAACCTTGCATTAAAATTAAATAACGTTTCCATTTGGAATATGACCCACCTGATAAAGAGATCATTAAATCACTTGCTCAAACAATTTCAAGCAACAGGAAGTGTGTTGCACCAGAAGGGCATGGGAAGATCGTCTACGTCAAATGAAAATGTTACAAAATTAAGAAGCGTTCATCTGCAACCTAGCAAAATTTGACATGTCATGCAAGTCTAAAACTGAATACTCCAAAGGGCAAGAAGCCACAAAATTTTGCATTTGCAGTAGCTTGACAGAATTGACAATGACAATGCTTTCCTTTCCAAGATTGTTTTTGGTGATGAGACAACATTCTGCATGTATGGGAAAAGTTAATAGACACTAGTAAAGGATATGGGGATTGGAAAATCCATGCCTTATGTGAACATATACGGGACAGTGAAAAAGCAAACGTTTGATGCGTACTATTGCAAATAGAGGTGATAGGACTGTTCCTCTTTGCTGAAAAAAAATTGAACATCACAAGTTAATGGGAACTTACGCATTACTAATCACAAGAGGAACATCAGCCAAGTGTGTTTTCCCAACAAGTCAGCATACCATCCCATTGCAGACTTCTTGTTCGGGAGACTCTCAATCACAATTTCCCAGACAGATGAATAGGATGTGATGTTCCACCACGTTCATCTGAGATAACCCCATCCCCTCTTTATTTTTTTCCTATGGGGATATGTTAAAGGTAAGGTGTATAGCAAAAAAGTAAACAACTTGCTGAACTGCACCAGTGAATCTTCCATGCCATATCATCCATCACCCAAGAGATGCTCAATAACACGTTGAAAGAGATTCTAGTACCACCTAGATATTTTACGGGCAACAAAAGGAGCTCATATAGAGGTGGACTGATTTGTTGTGACGTGATTATGACTGCTATAAAAAATTTGAAAGTTTTTGTTTTCATTGTTGCAAACCGCATAAAGACAGCCTTTCTAGTTATAATGTTATGAACGTTTCTAATGGTACCAATAATTTAAGCCTATCCTCTTAATAATTCTTAAAAGTTATTCTGAAAGGCTTATATTGTTTTAAAATTTAAATATTACTACTTCAATCTCCACTGTAGATATATCTTTGCAAGAAGCTCTAAAATATAAACACTTCTCATACAGGGTGTTTCAAAATTATGTACAATAAATTTAGTGACATATTCTTCAGGTCAAAAGAAGACGAAAATGTTCTATAGCACTTAGTCTGGAAACGATTTATTTACGCGATACAGCCAACTAAACCAGTGGCTCCAAATTACAGGAATTGTTCAAAGTGCCCGCCACCAGCTCGCACGCACGCTTTGGCTCGTTGCATGAGCGACCGTCTGATGTCATGGAAGAGTTCGTCGCCAGCATTACGAACGACTTGGCATGCATTTTCAATTCGTTGTCGCAGATCCATAATGTTAGGAACTTCTGTGCTGTAGAAGATCATTTTCACATGACCCCACAGAAAAAAGTCCAAGGATTAAGGTCGGGTGATCTTGTAGGCCAGGCTACCGGTCCACCTCGACCTATCCACCGATTCGTGTATGCAACATTAAGATGTGCTCGCACAACATGGCTGAAATGTGCTGGAGCGCCATCATGCACGAACCACATGTTAGATCTTATCAAAAGAGGAACATCTTCCAGTAATTCTGGCAATGCTTTCTGCAGAAACAAAAGATACGTTCGCCCAGTCAATCGTGGTGGCAACACATAAGGGCCAATTAAGTTATTTCCGACAATTCCACACCAAATGTTCACGAAGAAACGCTCTTGATGCGCTCGAGCTCTGGTAACATGCTGGTTAGCATCTGCCCAATAGTGCTGGTTGTGAGAATTTACGATTCCTGTCCGGGTGAAGGTTGCTTCGTCCGTGAAAAGTATCTGGCTGAGACAACTAGGGTCTGCAGCATGACGACGTTGTATCCATTGGCAAAATCGTTGTCGGTGTGGATAGTCCGTTGGGTTCAGTGCCTGAACCAGTTGCAGGTGGTATAGATGCAAAAGCTGACGGTGAAGAATGCGCCAAACGGATGAGTGCGGAATGTGTACCATGGAAGAAATACGACGGGTGCTTGTCTGTGGTTCATCATGTATGATGTCAATTATCACATCCTCCTTATCCGGAGAATGTGCTACAGCCGCCCTTGTCCTGTTTGACGGCCAAAGGAACCACGCTCCCTCAAATGTCTGTCGACAGATACAAATGTTCGGTTATTTGGCAAACGTCTATTCGGAAAGCGTTCTTGGTAGAGTCTTCTTGCTTCCACAGCATTTCCGTCTGCAAGACCATACATTAGGTGCATGTCAGTGTATTCTGCACTGGAATACGTGTACATGACTTTTTTTTTTTTATGTAAATCGTAATGCGTATGTCAAAGCACGCAAACGTTCTGAAATTGATATTCCTAGTGGATGTACAGTAGTGAAACTACAGTAATGGAAACAACCGTACACAACTAATGGAACAACCCTAAAGTAGGTTTAAATGGAACAAACCACTCAACCTAGTGTTGGGTCGTAACGCTGGAACTGCTAAAATATCGTCCGCTAACTACCGTGCTTCCCTACTGTATGATATTGGATTACTCGCAAACAAATCGTTTCCAGACAAAGTGCTATAGAACATTTTCGTCTTCTTATGACCTGAAGAATATGTCACTAAATTTATTGTACATAATTTTGAAACACCCTGTATAAAGTAGTATAGAGTATCTAAGACCACATTTGTAAAGTGATTACATGCACTTTTTAAAGACTTATTAGGCCTTAAATCTATATATACAGGGTGTAAATTTTAAGTTGACAAAGCAGAATAACTCGAAAAATAAGCTTCACACGAAAAAATGCGTATAATCCAAAGTTGATCATTTTCGAGGGGGCATCTGCTGGTGCTAAAATTAGCCCACCCCCCCC
>JAHWFO010083270.1:43767-87238 GCA_023313115.1 Rhysida immarginata
AAGAAAAGGAACATGGAAATAGTTTCTGAATAACAAACATTTGTATACTGTATTAAAAATTCATTTTCCGAATTTTATAAAATTAAATTAGTAAAAAACGTTTTTAAAAAATTAAAAAAACACTTTTTCCAAAACATGTCCATAAACAATTATTCTATCAAGTTTTATTTCATATATTCTAAAATTTAGTTGAAGATGAGCCTTTAACAAAGAACATACTAACATAAATAAAATAAAAAGTGTGTGGAATGGTGTAATCGAAGTTTAATATTTCTATAATAATTTTGTTTGCTGCATCTTTACAAATATTTTTTCTAATAAATGTGTACTATTCTGAATTACATTTTTCTTCAATCGATTTATAATTTTCTCCATATGAATTATCAAGTAAAAAGTTTTTAAAATGTTTTTTTCGAAATTGAAAATTACGGTAAGAAAAAATTCAGAGGGCAGTGGTAGTTTCTCTGTTATTTTATAATTATTTTGGGCGGATTAAGTATATTAAAGAGTGTCGGTACAGCATTCCAAACAAGAGAGAAAGTCAACTTATTTTCATTAGAAAACTTAAATTTTTAGTATAGAAAATAAAAGTAATTTCAAATTAGAGTATTATGAAAAAGTTTTAAAGTTTACAAGTAACCGTGGAATTAGCCATACCGTGATTGCGCATTCATGAACTGATTAAGTACGAAATGCTCCGCACACATACAATTATTTCGGCTTAAATGTTCAACACTTGTGCTTTCTAAATCAGCTCTTCTGGTATTTAATACCCATTGCTTAAATCTGTAGAGCCAACGTATAATGTAAAATATCTTTACAAATATATAGCGTTAATAGATTAAGTTATCATATGTTTGCGCAAGTATTCATTTAATTTCTGTTATAAATAAAATAAAATCTGTTTAATTTACCTTTCCGGATCTATTGCGAAGCGAAAGAAACTCAAATTAGAATTCTATCAATTGCGGAGAACCATCTATCAGTAGTTTTCTTTGAAGCCATTGAAAAATTTGACCCAGAAATACTTGTTGGAGTTAAATAATAATAAACATACCAAGAAACATTCACAAAAATGTGAGAAAATCAAATACATGCTTGAAGAAGTTTTTTTTTTTTTTTCTTTTGTTCCTTTTTTGAAAACAGTTTATCCAACAAAAGCTGAGCAAACCATGTTTCAGAAGTCGCAACCATCGGAGATTGACATAGAATATGAGCGAAAATGACAAGGGACCAATTGGAAGGGGGACCAAATTTGGACTTCGAAACAAGGGACCAATTGGAAGGGGGGGAGATGATCTGTTGTTGTGAATTGTCCATTGTTTCGAGATATTGTCTTTCACAGTATAAAATCATAGTAAATGAAAATATATAAATAGATCTTAAAATAACTTTAATAAACATGTAAGTAAATGTTAAAGAAAATGTAATGAAAATGAGAGTGTAAAAAAAAAAAGAAAAAAAAAGCGCATTTTCGAAACTAGCTAACACGACCCACCAAGCCGAAATTCCATCCGGACTATCTGAAAATTTGTTTGTTGATTCCGAAATCCGTTGTTTCGGGGTCCGTTGATTCGAAGTTCAACTGTCCACAAAATAATTTGCGATGATTTTTTTAATATAAAATTTTAATTGAACGAATAAGTAAGGAAATAAATTAAATTCTCATAAATTTTAATTTAAATAAAGTCAAATATTTTAGAAAAACTGAGGCAACAGTAGTAAAATAGTATTTTACACAAATAACTTTAAAAAAAGTGTTTATTTCTTTTTCTGATTTTTCTTATTTTTAAATTTTAAAGTGCACCCATTGAACTACTTTGTACATTTTATTCCATAAATTAAGATAAAGATATAAATTTTTAACTCAAATTAAATTTTTTATTAGGTCTCATTACATTTTTCGAAGATTGATCTAAGAGTTCAAGAAATTTCTAGAACGATTTTGTTTAATTGAAGGATAAAATGATTTTTTTTTCTCTCTTTCATTATGTGGAATTTTATTAGTATAACTTAATTACGATGTAGATTTTCATTAGGTTAAATTTCTTTCCTTGATCTTTTTTTAATATAATTTTAATATTTTCAGCAAATGGATTATTGGAATGGAGAAAGAAAACAATGCTTTAGAAAAAATTTTTTTCCAAAATATTTATTGCTTAATTTTAATGATATTTTAAAATTCAGAGTTTATTTCATTTCCGTACAAACGATAAATTTTGTTTTAATTTCCAGTGTAAATAATCTCTATGAAAATTTGTTAAAAACGTAAAAATTCCCATTGAAATGTATAGAATTGGTATCCTGGCCCTTACATGCTACGCGAGGGCGCCACCGCTTTGATGACGTTTCATGATGACGTAGCGTTACACTTTTTTCGCTTACTGTCCCCTCTCGTAATTTTAAGAGGAGACGTTAAAGAGAGATCGAATCTCAGTGCGGTAAAGACCATGTCAGCACCGTGAATTACAGAAATAATTATCAATAATTGTTTGTAAGTGTCCACAGCGTGATTTTGTAAGTAAACAAACTAAAAAGAGTTAATAAATTCATTCAATATCATTCATTTAACGTCTCTTTTTTTAAAAAAATCATCCATTCGTGACTTCGCTTCAGAGCTATACACATTTTAATAAATAAACCTTTACACGGAGTGCATTAAATTAATTAAAATGACAAAGTAATATTTGGAAACTCTTTCTAGTTTGTTTACTTAAAAAAATATTGCTGTGAAAGCTTACAAACAATTAGGATTAGCATTAAAACATTAATGATTCGATCTCTCTTTAACGTCTCCTAATTTTAAGCTCTCTGGCGTAACTCAATTGATAGGGCCAACTGGGCCAACAATGGCGGCGCGGAGAAGGTTTGCCGTACTTTCTTAATCTAGAGCTTTAGTCACAAGTAGAGCACTAGATGTAGATTGTGAAGGAAGAGAAGGCGGGAGATTCGATTGTGAAGAAAAGGAGAAGGAGGAAGAGAGCGAGAGACGAGAGAGAGCAGAAGGAAAAGTGGAAAGAACGCAAGGTGGACGTAAAAAAGGATTCTGCCGACGCGACCGAAAGAATTACGGTCTATGGCGGTGTTCCGTTCAATAACAGTAATGTGAATAGCTCAGGAATATCTCCGACATCGTTTCCCAGCGAGGAGAAACCAGCGGAGGCCGTGTCAAACGAGCAAAGTGAAGACGAGGCCGCTAATAGCGACAGAAAGGATTCGAGCCAGCGTGAGTGTGAGCGGGTCGTGGTAGTGAACCAACACCCCCTAAACTACGACGAGTATTGAGTGAAAGGTGAGGAGCCGAATATTCCCACTCCAATTCGCACGTTTACAGTGAGCCACGTTAGGTGTCTGGAACTCCGTTTTTGGCAGGAGAAGCGATGGCAGGAAAAGTCTGCATACGTTTACACTAAGGAATACGTACGTTGCTGGGGTAACTTTCCACGAGGACTAATTGCCTTCACACGAAGCCAAGTAGGAAGATTCTACTGGAAACGGTAACATAGAGTTAAGTTGTATGTTGCTAGTTATTTGTGTGCTTCGATAAAACCGAGTGGGCAAGTTATTAACTTTAATTGAACCCCGTCTTATTTAAGCAAGGGTGTACAGAATTTTTTTTCCAATTCAAAACGACAAAGATTTGTTGACTTCTTCTTCTTCTTTTCAGCCCACATCTCCCGGTAAGATTTGTTGACTATTAAAGTCAGTTTAGACAATACAAGTGAATGTGCTCTATGAGAAGATAAAAAGCTCGTAGCCTGTAAAATTTTTCCATTGTTTACGACACTGGAGATATGTATTGTATCCCTATTTGTGTGGTTTAAATAATACGAGTGCCAGTGCAAATTTTGCTATGTTCCTTATTAGTTAATGCTACAATTAGGACTAGGCTGGACTCAAATTCTGAACTGAGTAGTGTCTTAATTTTTGAAGTCCCGTTTAAGGGAGATTAGCATAATTCAGTCGCATAATGATTTGTAATCATAAATATGTTGAATTCATTTTAGATTCAAGTGACGTTAATGATTAGTGCTAAGACTTTTACTGGACTTATGGACTCAAACATTATTTGCTCAGAACGTTGATAAAAACTTTCTTATTTGAATTTCAATGATAAAAACTCAGAGACGTGGTAGTATTGTATTATGCTGAAGACTACATTGTACCTTTATCGGAATATTTTAGTTCAAGTATTTAATTGGAGAGTATGTGTTATTTTGCCATGAGGAACATATAAATGTATAGATATATATTTAGAAGCAAAAAGAGAAATTACCTACATTTAATTGTAAGTTAGCTAAGAGTTATTGTTTGTGGTATTATACGAGGGTTGGGGCATAAGTCATGGCAACTATTTGTTTTTCTCATAGCTAAGGGATGGTATCACAAAATGTCATATGTCTCAAGGAAACCGTTCATTCATAGTATATTTCCACAACACCAGATGGCTCTGTGATTTACTTTTGTTGCATTGAGAACAATGTTAAATCAGTTCTTAGTCAACCGCCGTGCAGGATGGATGTAACCCGAATTGAACAACGCTCGTATATCAATATAGCCGGTCTCCGCTTGCTTTGGTAAGAATTGGAGCACCCACTATACTCTCCGGACTTTTCTCCATGTGATTTTGACCTTATACGGACGGTAAGGAACCATTACGTGGTAGACAGCTTCAGACACGAATGGACATTGCAAATTGTGCAACAGGAGATGACCAGATTTCCACATGGTGAGAGAAATGGTGAAGCAGATGATATGGACGCCTGTCATATCGTTGGCACCGTACTGTGAACGTTCAGGGGACTACTTTGAGGCTCTTTAGAATGGATATGTGTGCTATAATGATTCTGGAACATGAAAGTTGTAACGTTATATCAACTACCTTAATAAACATGAAGAGAAAAATATTTTCGTGTTGTTAAATGTCCTACCTTTCCTCCATTCCTTGTCCTTTCATCTATATATTTCACATTTTCCACTCACGGTCGAATTCTCACAAAAAATAGTTGCCATGACTTATGCCCTAACCCTCGTATTTAGTTAATGAAATATCTTAATTGCTGTGAAACCAGGAGTTTCTATTTCACTTTGTGTTGAATTATCTTAGTGCCTTGAGTTTGTAGGAAAAATAGCAAACTTCACATTTATAATTGCATTACGTATCTTATTGCATAATCAATACCAGGTGTAATTTTGTAATTGACGTAATAAGCCAAGCACGAATTTGTGTTAAAGCAAGTGGGTAAAGATTAGGAATCTAATTCATGTATTTATTGTTTCTTTATCTATTATCAAAAATCTTTGATTAAAAAATTTTTCTTCTGGGTCAACTTTATTTGGCTGGTCAGTGTTATATAGTTCGTAAACTTAAGCACAATCTTCCACTGCGCAAGTAAAATGCACGTGACATTATGCAAGGACTCTCGCTTGCTGGATCGCTCTCGTATCTCCAACTCTTTCACTTTAAAATTCCCGCGTTCGCTCGATTTCTCTACTGCCTTGCTCGCCTTGCTCCCGCTTTTTAAAACTCTTTCCTTTACGAGAAAAACCAATACAGGTGGACCCTTGCTATAACGAACAGCTAGGGACCAAAAAATTTGTTCGTTATTTTCACCGTTCTCTACGTATTCTAAAATTTTGAGTTTAAAATCGGTTGTTTTCTTTTTCTAGCCATTTTTGCAATGTCCAGACAAGTGGGAATGTGGAATTCGGAGAGAATGAAAGCCCGTTTCCTGTTTTCCTATTCTCTGAAAGCACGTGATCATTGGCAGCACTAAAACTATTTCTTTCTATTCATATTTTCAGAAAATTCAGTTACGATTATTGCAGAAACCAAAATATTTTGTATATTATAATAAAGAGTTAGTTATATTAAATTCGTTACAACGAAGTTTTTTCCTATTAAATCAGTTACAATTTGCCGGGACTTCAAAAATAATTCGTTACATCGAGGTGTTTGTTATAACGGTGTTTTTTTTTTTTAACGAGGGTGCACCTGTATTATTAATTTGTTTCAAAGAATACTAGTATTAATTTAATAATGTCAGATAGCGACATCGCTTGATTTCTGTCACGTGGATTTTGCAGAGTGATCGTGACAAAGAGAAAGAACGACAAAGTTTATTTGAAAGAAAATTCAATCTTTATTCGACATAAAATAAAACTTAAAGTCAGTAGAAAAATTAAATATTAAGCAGTGGAAGATCTCTACACACTGGAACTTGAAGCCGGTTAGTCGGTGAAATATAATCTTTGCCCGTCTCGGAAGTATACTAGGTGCTAATACTCTGAAGTTCGCCGCTGGCGAAGATCTGGAGAAAAGACTGGATGCTGGTAGCGCCTGAAGCGTTGATCTCAGCAATTCCCGTCGAATTACGAATGCACTCAAGAAGATGACGTCGGTATCGTAGATTCTCTATGCTGAAGCACACTGCTGCTACAGTAAGAAAGAAATTGCACAAACTTAAGATGTCTACGGCTCTCTCTTTTGCCTTCTCGTCGTTTAAAACAATAGCATTAGAGGCTGACGCCCCTTTTCTTTTCGTCGCACTCTTTTTGACACAAGACACTTTAACAACTAAATTATTTCCTCATAAAAAGGGCAGGTAACTCTTTATAAGATGCACTTTTACGCACACAAAAAATATCACACTATGCATCACCAATTTCTTTAATTTAATTAAGAGCCCGTTGACCCATTCTGAAATTTCACTGTCGCACTTACATCGACGCTCACAACCTTAGGCAACGCCTCAACACACACACTTTGGCACTCGTCGGTAGCCACTAACGTTGACCACTGGAGTTGTCGAAATTCTGCCTTCTAGAACTTGGCGACTGATGTGGAACGTATACTGCACTCGCCTTGAAATGGATATAATTGAAAGAGTTAATTCGAGGTTATACCGACGGTAGCAAAATTACACATGTCACATAAAAAGCTATCACACGTCGAAGTACGCCTCGTCTCTGTTCAGTGCTGGTCAGGAAAAAGGAAAACTCCACAAAAGTAAGGATCGTCGCGTCACGTGATTGAAAGTCTTGTTAAATTGATAATAGAGTCCACGTCAATAAATCAGGGTTTATAAGATAAGTCCGGTGAGCATTGTCCAGGTAGATTAAAGAGTGAGATTAAGGAAAAGAGGACGAGGGTCGTGGCATTATTCCCCCTGTACCGCTCGAGACATAGGCACTCAATGAAAAAGGAAAAATGCACACGGCCTCGTCATTTTCCATGAGTTCATTTGCGTTGGGGTGAAATATAGTTCGAAACTCGTCCAGCACCGTGGCCGGAATTAAGGAGTAAATTAAGGAGAGGTTACTTACTCCGACAACATGTAGACTACGACAACTGCTTACGTAGATTAGCCGCCTCTCGCCTTGTGCGGTGGCTTGACGACGACACGACTCAGCGCTTCGCAGCTCTTGGTTTCGTCCGTCGTCTCTCGCTCGTTCACCCACGGTTGGGGAAGGTCCGTCGGCACCCACGGCGTTCTCTACGACTTGGGAAGGCGTGCTTATGAGCTCGACCAACCGCTCAATGGCTTTTTCCAGCTTTTTGCACCATTCGTCGGCCTCTCGGCAGCGCTCGTCGTCTGTCGCCCGCTGTCGCTTCTCGTCGGCGCGTTGCTCGCCGACCGCCTTCAAAGCTGTCGCCTCGTCCTTCTCGCTATCGTCAGACGTTCTCCTGGATTCCACTTGAAATATCGCATTGTCGGAGACGTCTCTCATAACTCGTGTTATCTGCCGACGATGTCGTCCTTCCTTTCTGCCACTCGCTCGAACTACGTCTTCGTTCTTTTTCCACCGCTCACTCTCGCTCCCTCTCGTCTTCTCTCGCTCCTCACGATCCCTCTTACGTGTCGCTTTCGGGATGACGAGTTCGGCGTCAGCTCGCCTGCTGACGTCACCTCTCTTCTCTCTCTCTCTCGATCTTTTTCCTTGGCGAAAACCACGTGACAATTTCGATTATCAAGTAAGTTATCGGACTCGAATAACGACACATTACTCTTCGCTGTTACCTTACTTTGTGACAATGTTGTTGCTGTTCAGAGAGAATTTCAGGTGCGTAACCACGGACGACAGCATTCATCGTTGGTTTAAGCTATTCGAAGAGTCTGGGAGTATTTTACACAGTAAAAGCATCGAGAGTCCGCGTGTGTCCAGTGAAACAGCTCAGATGGTTCTTTCTGAAATACAGCTCCTATTCAAAATATTAGAATACTCACAGAAGACAAAATTCTGATTGACCTATTGGCCCAATGGTAACTCGCTTCATTAAAATTAAAATTGTACAGAGAAGGAGGTGTCTTTCTATTGGCGTAACAAAAGAAAGATTCAACACTAGGTCATTTAAATGAGGTAAAAAAAATAAGCTAACGATTCAGAAAATTAGAATACTTAATTTATTGGTTCAAAATATTAGAATACGTGGACAAGCTAACGAATTAACATTCATTAACGCCAACTGGCATTCTTGAAATGTTCAATATTTGATAGCATCCGCTCGTGCTTTGATCACAGCCCGTAATCTGTTTCTCATATTGCCAACAAGCTTCCCACAGTCCAAGCTTTGTAAGACTTCCACACATGTCCCAAACAAATGATGAGATCAGCTTTATTACCTGGTGATATGACTTGGAGCCGCTTTTTCATTACACCCCAAAAGTTCTCTATTCATGGGTTGAGATAGGGAGAATTGGCAGGCCAAGGAACCACCGTAATGTTTCGAGATTTCTGCCATGCCGTTGTCGCTTTAGAGTTGTGGTAGGACCCACCATCCTATTGGAATATGATGTCCTCACCACACAGCTCTTCTGCAGAGTCGAGCATGTAATTCTACAATACTTCTTAATATACTTCGGAGTTACCCGGGTCTTCAAAACACATAACTGTCCTATTCCTTCAGCGGCCATAAACCCCCATACCATGACAGATGCTGCAAATTTGACAGAACGTTTAAGACACTCTCTACTGAATGCTTCTGTTGTCGTTCTCCACACGCGGGTACCTATGTCACCATGGCACACATAGAACACTGGTTCATCGCTGAACGGTACGTTGTTCCATTCATCATCACTTCAGAAAAGATGCTCTCTGCACCACTTCACACGAGAGTTCCTTTGCTAGCGCGTTAGCACGGGCTTTATTTTTGGAATTCTTGATACAAACTTCAGTTGACCTGGAGACGTGTATTCTATGCAGGCCCCACAGTCGATGAATGTGCCGAACGCTTTTGAAACAGGTTATTCTTGATGATGTTCCTCAGGCACTTTTCATCCCGCACAGTTGTTGCTCCTTTTCTTCGGCAGTTGCGTCGTCTTGTCGCCAAGATGTCACTACATTTGCGTTACTGAATAGTTCTTGATACTCTGCACTCTGTAGATTTGACTTTGTGGCGATTTCCTTCTGCGTTTTACCGTTTTGATGTAGGGCTATGATGAGGGTTTTCGTTGTCGCTGAAATTTCGCTTTTACGGCCCATTGCAGTGAGACAAATAGTTTCCAAGTAGTGTTCAATGACAGAAATGTTATGCTTACACACTTTCAACTGACCAACTTCAATACGGAAGGGTCAACTACCCTTCCCATCCCGATATTCTAATATTTTGAACCAGTAAATTACGTATTCTAATTTTCTGAATCGTTAGTTTATTTTTTTTTACCTTATTTAAATGACCTAGTTTTGAATCTTACTTTTGTTACGCCAATAGCAAGACACCTCCTTCTCTGTACAATTTTAATTTTGATGAAACGAGTTACCATTGGGCCAATATGTCAATCAGAATGTTGTCTTCTGTGAGTATTCTAATATTTTGAATAGGAGCTGTATTTCTTTCGATGGAATCATGCCTATGGCATTGTGTACAGCCAAAGACCGAGAGACCTGGACGATTTAACGAGGAAAATCACCGCACCCATTCTTAAGATCACGTTGGAGATACCAGAAAACACGTGTGAAGCAATACCCGCCTCTATGAACACAACAATGCACTTGTTAAAGTTTAAGAAATCGAATGACTCTGAGAAATAATGTCTTTAAAATATCAATACAATGGAGCAATAAAAACCGGAGTTATAAGCAAGCATAATACCGTCATGCAATTGTATCTTGAATCGATTTCCGCAATATATTCATCGATCGCAAAGTCTTTTAAGAAACGTTCAAATTTAAATATGGTCTCCTAGATGGAGCGAAGACAAAGAAAATTCAAAATAACAAGAAAAATTTTTTATTCCAAAAGGCTTAAAATTGTAAAATAAACAGAAGAGACAGAGTTTTTATTGATTTTTGTTCAAAGAAACATAAAAGCCAGGATTTACCCAGCAATTTAGCGAAATTAAAATATGGGAACTGGTAAAGCTTAGTCAAATAATAAATACTGTACAAATGACTTATTTTGGCTTACAAAATAAGAATATTTCCATTAATCGATGGCGAAAATGTTTCCTTGGATCCAGTTTGGGGTCATATTTCTCATATGTAACCACTGGTTTTCCTCCTAAATTGTTGGGTTTCCCTTGTCGTAAATGCATGAACGCAAAACTCATAAAAAAACTCTCAACTTTTGGAATTCTCCACACTAAAGCAAAACTGCATAATCAAATTTAAACTTATACGGAGTTTGGGTTCTTGCCAACGTCGGATAGGAAATTACCACGGATCATTACATGCAGCATCACTCTTCCCCAACGATGAACAAAGGGAGACGTACACTTTTCAATGCGATTCCAGAAAATAAAATTAAACTTCTGGAAGAAATTGCACCAAGTATCACTTTAAAGGGGCTAATTAGTATATTATTAGCTTATAAAGAAGCGTGTTTCTAAGGTTTATGCCCTTCTTATTTTGCGGTTGTTAAAATGCAAATGGAACTCTATAGGTGCTTAGAAACTTAAAATCTAACATAAAGAAAAATTGAGTTTTTTTTTTTTAATTAATCATCTAACTAGAAAAAATCATTAAGACATTATTCGTCCCTGTCATTTATATTTTCAGTGAAAAAATTATGATAATGTTTTCGAAATTTTTACTTTCAATAACGTCGTTGGAAGAGAACGTGCTTAAATAATGAAGAAAAAGAGTAATAGAAAGAACGAAGGTCTCGAGAAAATGAAGGAGAAAACTGATTGATCTCAACCGAAAGGAGAGAGAGAATAAAGTTTCTGAAGTTAGAACTTTGAATCGTTCCGACTTCATCGATTGCCTGTGATTTGATTCAAGTCAATTTTGGGCGCGTGAGCTCTTCTTCCTTGCTACTTCCTTCCTGCGTTCCCCTTTCGCCTAATCGGTAGAACCTTGCCAACCTGGTGATCGAACTTTTAAACATCTTTCAGGTTTTCTGAGCTTGAAAATTTTGACCTGTAGACGTTAACCCTTCTCTTTTAAAATTTTCTGTTTTCATAACTTTTCCTAAACGAGTTCCATTTCCCATATATGGGAAAACACGATTTAAAAGAAAATTTGCATTTAATTCGGCTTTTTACCTTAGAAATATGCTATATTCGCTTTAAATATTAAAAAATTACCATCCTTATGATAATTGCAAAAAAGGAAAAAATAAGAAACATCCAATTAAAAAAGTAAAACCCAGATAAAATAATTTCAGTTTGGTTTATCCTAGAAAATTCGCCATTTCGATATTTCCGTTGAGGACATGAGCAAAATTCTGTAACTAAAGAAGTTGATTACCTCCACTGATGAAGTATAATATGAAAAAGGTAATGAAATAAAACCTCAAACCTATGACTGTCCATTTTAGTAGATAGATAAAATAAAATGACTGTTTCGAATTTGTATCGACATGTGATCCGGTAATCGGTGTTATGAATATACCAATCTCTAATGAACTCTGCGGATGACCTTTTGGATGTAAAGCATTTGTCAATTCAGTAATAAGCCCAATGCAACGTATGTTTGGTAGAGTAGAGCAACGATAATATCTGCAAATTCGGGTAATTGAAGTAGTTTTACTTAATTAGAATGCTGTACGTATGATTTGATTTTAAGGCGAAGTACACCATGTTATGGTTGTACGAATAAGCGAAGCAAGGAAAACCTCTATTCGTCATAAATTACACAAACTAATTTTATTTAATCATGAAAAAACTCAATAACTTGGACAGGTTAAATATGCATATTAATCAATAAATGCTTTACTTTTCTTTGATAACTTTTTCCTTAATTTTTAAATAAATATTTCATATATTCTAAAATAAAATTTATTGTTTTTTAAAATATTTTAATTACTGATTATAATTTTCGCATTTCCACAAGAATAAATTCTATAATCATCGAAGAAATCAGCCCGTTTGCACCATCACCATATAGAAACCAGCGTTCTTTTGCCTTCTCCTTGGAAGAAGTGGTCGAATATTAGGCTTCACTCAACTCACATAGAGTGGTGCATCCAGTTAGTTAATATAGATCGATGTTCGAAAGAGACCCTTCCTGAGCTCACCTGATTAGTTTGTCATTGAAATCGGTCTAACAGTCACATGACTATTGAGAACCCCCCCCCCTTTAAATCTTTTTATTGGCAATATAAGGCATGTAATATGTCATTCGAACGGGAATGGCAAGCACAAGACGAATATGACATTCTTTTCGAATTTCGAAATTTCCAAGAAAATCACCCCCAAAGAGTACTTCAATGACCTTTATTACGAGCTTTAGCCAAAGTTGTATATAAGAATACAAGCTTAATCTGTCCAGCTAGCCGCCGTTTGCACGATAACGTGAAAATGGATGAACTTAACTGCGATGTATCAACTTTTGATGCACTTTCGTGGACCCCTTCAAGCACGCGCACTAATGTTAAGAATATGAACCTAGGGCATGTAATATATCAGTCGATTCGTACTGACGAGTCATAAGTGAATACAGTGTTACTTTTTGTTTATCATTTAAGCATTGTTGATGTCAGCTTGGAGCACGTGCCCGTTATGAAGCTTTGTTGAGGCACGCGCTCATTTCGTTTTTAAAATTCATGCTGTTAGGTGTATTGTTAAATGTGGCTAATTAATGTAAGGATTGTTAAAAAAAATTGCTGTACAGGGTCTTTCAAAATTATGTACAATAAATTTAGTGACACATTCTTTAGGTCAAAAGAAGACGAAAATGTTCTATAGCACTTTGTCTGGAAACGATTTATTTACGCGATACAGCCAACTAAACCCGTGGCTCCAAATTACAGGAATTGTTCAAAGTGCCCGCCACCAGCTCGCACGCACGCTTCAGCTCGTTGCATGAGCGACCGTCTGATGTCATGGAAGAGTTCGTCGCCAGCATTACGAACGGTTTGGCATGCATTTTCAATTCGTTGTCGCAGATCCATAATGTTAGGAACTTCTGTGCTGTAGACGATCGTTTTCACATGACCCCACAGAAAAAAGTCCAAGGGATTAAGGTCGGGTGATCTTGCAGGCCAGGCTACCGGTCCACCTCGACCTATCCACCGATTCGTGTATGCAGCATTAAGGTGTGCTCGCACAACATGGCTGAAATGTGCTGGAGCGCCATCATGCATGAACCACATGTTAGATCTTATCAAAAGAGGAACATCTTCCAGTAATTCTGGCAATGCATTCTGCGAAACAAAAGATACGTTCGCCCAGTCAATCGTGGCGGCAACACATAAGGGCCAATTAAGTTATTTCCGACAATTCCACACCAAATGCTCACGGAGAAACGCTCTTGATGCGCTCGAGCTCTGGTAACATGCGGGTTAGCATCTGCCCAATGGTGCTGGTTGTGAGAATTTACGAATCCTGTCCGGGTGAAGGTTGCTTCGTCCGTGAAAAGTATCTGGCTGAGACAACTAGGGTCTGCAGCATGACGACGTTGTATCCATTGTCAGTGTGGATAGTCCGTTGTCGGTGTGGATAGTCCGTTGGGTTCAGTGCCTGAACCAGTTGCAGGTGGTATGGATGCAAAAGCTGACGGTGAAGAATGCGCCAAACAGATGAGTTCGGAATGTGTACCATGGAAGAAATACGACGGGTGCTTGTCTGTACTTCATCATGTATGATGTCAATTATCACATCCTCCTCATCCGGAGAATGTGCTACAGGCCGCTCTTGTCCTGTTTGACGACCAAAAGAACCACGCTCCCTCAAATGTCTGTCGACAGATACAAATGTTCGGTTATTTGGCAAACGTCTATTCGGAAAGCGTTCTTGGTAGAGTCTTCTTGCTTCCACAGCATTTCCGTCCGCAAGACCATACATTAGGTGCATGTCAGTGTATTCTGCACTGGAATACGTGTACATGACTTTTTTTTACGTAAATCGTAATGCGTATGTCAAAGCACGCAAACGTTCTGAAATTGATATTCCTAGTGGATGTACAGTAGTGAAACTACAGTAATGGAAACAACCGTAAACAACTAATGGAACAACCCTAAAGTAGGTTTAAATGGAACAAACCACTCAACCTAGTGTTGGGTCGAAACGCTGGAACTGCTAAAATATCGTCCGCTAACTACCGTGCCTACCCTACTGTGTGATATTGGATTACTCGCAAACAAATCGTTTCCAGACAGTGCTATAGAACATTTTCGTCTTCTTTTGACCTGAAGAATATGTCACTAAATTTATTGTACATAATTTTGAAACACCCTGTATACTGTTAGGCCTATTTCAAAAAATGGCTAATTAATGTTAGGCCTATTGTTATATATGCCTAATTAATGTTAGGCCTATAGTTAAAATGGCTAAATAATTTAAGGCCTATTGTTAAAATGGCTGATGTTAGGCCTATTATTAAATATGGCTAGTTAATGTTAGGACTATTGTTATCAGTAAGTGATTAATATTAGGCCTATTATGTATAGTTTGTGGAACTCACAGATAAATTAATAATAATTAATATTATAAACTGGAGATAAGCCTAGCAAGCATCATCTAAAGATTTTTCTATCGAAAAATGGAAGGAAAAATTCTGCGACCTGGGTTCGAATCAGTAACTTCGGCTGTCATGGCCGACACCTCTACCAGTTGGGCTATCGCAGACACCCGGACAGCCGAGGTTCATGGTTCGAACCCAGGTCGCAGAATTTTTCCTTCCATTTTTCCGATAGAAAAATCTTTATCTATTATATATAGTCCAAACCTAAGTATTGTCCAGCCTAATGCTAACAATAGGTAATTGCTGTTAGGCCATTTGTTAAAAATAACTAATTGGTGTTAGGCCTAATGTTGTTAACAGGTAAATTAATGTTAAGCCTATTGTTATCAGTAATAAATGTAAGTCCTGTCGTTATCAACTAATAAATGCTAAGCTTTTTGTTAACACCAGCTAATTGAGGTTAGGCCTATTATTTTCAATAAATAATTACTGTTAATGAATTGTTAGCGACTGTTCTAATCTTATTCGTGTTATGTTCGACGGGCGTAGCTCTTAATGTAGAGAACACTAGAAGCTATGACAAACGTACAATATCTTTATAATAGACACCACACAATTTATTTTGAGTTTGCAATCTTTAATGTACTGACCTGCCCACTAAGTACACCTAGTCTCCGTCAAATATTCAAGCCCAGTCTAATAACTGCAGCACATCTGCATCGTCGTACGAGACAAGGCATTTGTATTATTTTGTGTTTTAACGTGAACGTGAAGCAATAAAACAGACGTGAGTGTGGATAGAATTAAAGGAATTTCCATTGTCTATTCAAACCAAATGTAAGTTAAAGTGAAATATTGAAATTTAAACTTACATCTGCGTCACAGCTAAAGTTCCTTGGAATGCTTACAAGATTTTCCCCCACAATGCTTTGCAACAATGATTTTTCTCTCCTAACGTTTATCGTAACTTTGATTAAGAAGGGATGAATGGCTCTAGCATGAAAAGAACATATGCGCAGCAGTTTAAAGCATTTAGACGTGCGAGCATTTCATTTCTCAATTCGTGCATGTTTGGAAAGTTTTCGTGTGAACGCTGCAATCGAATATGTAAATTTGCTTGCAGTTTTAGCCATTGTTGTATATAAATTATTACTGTAATATTAAACAACAATTTTTTATATTCTTCTTTTTTTTTGAGCATATTTGAAAATCTTTTTACGAGTTATATTCTTGTTGTTTCTAAAAAGAAAAGAGAAAATACTGATTGTTAACATACAAGATGGACACAGTGAAGGTTGGGTTATTGTTAGCACCCTGTTGGTCAGATGACTTTTTCGCTTCCAGGCCTTGTTATCTCGTTGGCCTCGATCCAGCCTTACTTTTCCCGCGTTGTGATAAGTGTGTGAATTGTTATGTATTATTGATGAAAATAGGAAACAAAATTTCACAGCCTGGATTCGAACCAGAAACCTTCACCTCGCCGTGTCCACCGTGCTTCCTATGGCGTTGTCTGAAAAACGTGGTTTATGTAAATAGTCCACACACGATTGCTGAGGTGAAAACGTACATCACAGCCATTTCTAATATCAATTCTGCCATGCTTCGCAGTCTCACGAAATCTAGTAAAACGAACACGCTTCTGTATTCGCGAAAGAGGACGTCATTTCGAACTTTTATTATAACATCTGCAGTTTATCTGCTAAAAATAAAAGGCAACATTTCAACTGATTTGTGATATTTTACTTTCATTTAAATTCTCAAACTGGAATTTTTACGGGCAGCTAAACTTTGATGTGCGCTACTTTAAACTCACCCTGTACCAAAGAATAAAACTGTTTCTCGGGGGCAAAACATGTATTCGACAGTGTAATTAATATACAGAAAAATTATAGTATTGAAAATGATTGGTGAAGAAAATATAAAAAAAGAAGAATACTGCTTCTCAAACTTATACTTTTTATACTTATAATATTCTTTATTCTTTAAAACCTTTATTTTTCCGTTACTCTGAATTTCGTCGTATATTGGCTTGTCATCTTAAATAACATTGCTTTTGTTACGTGACACTTCGACAAAAATGAAGTCAGTAAATCTGAATCATCTGACATCCAATCACATGCGAATAACCTGAGAGAGATGAAGCATGTGTAGATGTGCAGTTGAGACCTCGCTGACTTCATATTTTTAGAATTGGTTTATGGATGTCCATTGTCAGTGAAGTGATCTAATATTATGGCTCTTTCTTTCATTTCAACGTAGCTTTTCCATTCTCTGGTTCTCCTTCCACATTATATATTTTCTAAAAACCAAAATGTCTTTTAGGTTTTTTTATGATTTTTATATAATACCTTCTACCGAAAGTCTTATGCAAGAATATTTATATACTTGACTTAAGGTTTATAATAGTTCAATCAACGAAATGCATATATAATGCAAAGATTAATTTGTCCCATGCCTAGCTTACTCTTGTTATTATACAGGTTCTTTGTATTATTTCTAACATAAGAAATGGAGGCCTTACATTATAGTGTTTAAAGAAACTCATTCACCCACCGCATTATCGGTAAACACATTCAACATTTTCAGAATCCAATTATCCAATCATGAAACTCCGTTTCAATCTCAAAACCTTGGGTATCCCTTCTTACATCTATCCCTATGTAATATTCGCATTCCGCTAGGCCAATTTCAGTCGCTGTTCCTTAAATCCCCCCCCCTTTTGTATATATAGCATTGTACTTTTTCTTCTTATCACTTTGAAAAAGCCGGGAATAAATAGCGAAACAAGACAGTTTCTTTAAACTCTCTGTAATGTATTTTAAGGTATCCATTTTTCACTTAATTTTGTTATTCAAAAATATGCGTGCGTGATAAAAGTTTCCTGAAATCTGTTCTTTTGCAATGCATGCATGATTTCATGAAACTTTATATGGTGTTGAACCACCTTGTGCTTTTATCATGGCCTTCACTCCAAGGAAGATTTTCTACCATATTTTGGAAGATAGCTTCAGAAAATTTCTCGTATTCTTCCCGAATAGCGTTGAAGAGTTTAGTCGCAGATATTGGATGATGCGAATTATCGCATAGTAGTCGCTCCAGTTCATCCTAAAGAGTTATATCGACGCTCTGTGCAGGTCATCGTTTCTTCAACCCCTATCTCCTAAAACCATTCCTACACACACCATGGTTTATGACAAGGTGCACTATCATTTTGATACAGAAACTGTCCAATTCAGACTGTTGCCACAATTGGCGGTGCAAAGTTGATAAAACTGTTAAGATAAGTTGTATACCTCATAGCTCCTGTTACTGGAACAAATTGGCTCCATCCAAACCATGAAAAAGAGCCCTATACCATAATTCCGCCTCTTCCAACTTCGCAGTGGGAATCAAGCAGTCAGGTATGAAGCATTCTCCGGGCAATCGCCATTGCCAACGTCGACGATTTAATTTCCACTGTGTGTATAAAGATTCGTCGTTTCTTAAGATATGTTCCATTCTTCCATGATCCGGTTTCGGTGAGCTCTACACCATTCTAAACGTCAGTTCGCATTGATTCTACTGATGTGGGACTTTGGAGCAACAGCTTCTTACCCTTTCATTTACAATTTCATTATAGTCATCAACTTTGTAATTTCCTAGAAAGTTTGCACACAATGACTTGAATGCATTCCATGCATCTTTTTTAGTAACGCTTATCGACTTGAGAAACTCGGGATCCTGCATAATTTCGAACGTGTGGCATCCAAAACGAGTCCCATTTCGATTTTGTCGTGCTGATTTTGCAGAAGCTTTTCCTCAAGTATACAAAATCTTCTATTGCTATCATAAATATTTTCATTGGCCCAGTTTTAATCTGGAGGAATGGGCGATGTACATTTTGAGGATTTACAGATGAGGTACATACATCACTAGATCAAATGGCGCACTCATTTTATTTGGAATATTGGTGTTTCCTTTAGGTCACTTTTTATGAACATAATGTTCTTTCAGGTGAAAACGAGACAAGAAACTGTGGACACAGTAAAAACCAGCAAAAACAACGAAACCACAAATCCACAATACATAATCTTTAATGCCTCAGATGTACATTTCGGGGTCTACGATCCCTTCATCAGTGAGTCAAAGGGATCGTAGACCCCGAAATGTACATCTGAGGCATAAAAGATTATGTATTGTGGATTTGTGATTTCGTTGCTTTTGCTGGTTGGCAATGTTCTTTGTTGTTGCAACTGTTCCATTCGTATAGTAAAGAGCAACATACCTAGCATTAATCTTATTACCATACTTTCAGATCTGCACACAATTTCAATGGTACTTATCACGGTCTAAGTAATTACGCAAAATTCGCATAGTTTCATAAGTCTGTTTCTTGTGAAGTGAAACATAACGGACATCCCTATTGGGAACTGAGGGATATCTATTACCATTAAGAAGCAATGCCTGTAAATTGAGCTTAGGGAACTTAGAGATCAGAAATGTCTAAAATCTAGGACTCTTTGCCTATTATTATGAGGGTCACTTACAAAGTCATGGCAACAATCTTTTTGCAGGCAAATGTATTGTTATTCAAATATTTCAAATATACATATGAAAATACACAATATACAAGGGTAGTCCAGAAAGTAATGCACCACAATTTTTTCTCCGTCCCCAACAATGGTACGAATGCGAAACTTGATATATGCATTCTTTGAAGTTTTCGGAGTGCGCGCGCAAAGTCTCCGTTTCTCCCGACAGGTAGCGTACGTGCAGCAATGGAACAACATGGCATCTGTAAGTGATGTACGTTACAAGCAACGTGTCGTCATTGAATTTCTCACTGTGGAGCAAGAAACGGTTGAAAACATTGACATACGTTTATGTGCAGTTTATGGAGCATCAGCAGTCGACAGAAGTACGTTTAGTCGCTGGAACAGAGGGTAAGGCCATCAGAAAGCGGTTCGGCGGAGCTTCAAGATTTGCCGCGGTCGTTCATTGTGTCCACTAGTTCTTGGCACTGTTCTGGAGTGATAGCATCCCAAATTTCCTGAATTTTCCGTTGTAAATCGTCTATAGTGCGTTGTGGATTTTTCCTAAGCGCACTCTTCATGTGGTCTCATAGATTCTCGATGGGAGACAGATCAGGGCTTCTTGAGGGCCAGGATAGAATTGGAATGTTGCGTTGGGCAAGCTATACCTTTGCTGTTTTTGACGTATGACATTTAGCCCCATCTTGTTGAAATGTGCCGTCCTCATTTGCGTGTAACGTCTCAGTGAAAGGGAGCAAATGTGGTTCCAAGATTTGCTAGTAACGAGGTGCGTTCACAGTTCTATTAATTAAGAATATCTTGCCAGCTCCCTTAGCGGACATGCATACCCACACCATCAGTTCTTTAGGAAACTTGACAGTATGCTTTAGACAATCACTGTGGAATGCTTCATCCTTGTTCCGAATCACTGTATTACGTTCATCTCCAACACAAACGTGAAACGTTGACTCGTCACTAAATATTATTCGGTTCCATTGATCTTGAGTCCATTTCAGTCTTTCAGTAGCCCATTTCAACCTATTTTTATTATTTAGCCTGTGAAGCAAGTGCACAAATTACCTGTCATTCCATCACATAGACTAAGATTAGACAGTATTCTTATTATAATACTTATTTTGTAAGATTTGTAGCCAAGTTTATGCAGATGTACGCGGCTTGATTCTTTGGTTATATTTTTTCAAGTATCCCATTCCATTCTGTAATCATTTTACTGATGGATATTCGTCTGTTTTTCTTGATATCCTCCTAGTCTTCTTGTCGCTAGCTCTCACAATTGCTGATCGCCGTTGGCTTTCCAATATCAACATTTCCACAATTCTTATCAAAGTTTACAATGTTACCAACTATAGATTTACTGACGTTGATTGTTTGGGAAATATCACGAATTGGTTTGTTTTCCAAATGCAGTTTTATAATAATTTTTCTGACATCTTCAGCCACAGCTTTGCCACGTGCCTTGCTAGTACATTAATATTAAGTCCAAAAATAAATTATTTGGCGTTTCCAAATATGCGATCTACCCCCATAAAAAATAGATCTGCCGGGGGCGTCCGAAATTTTTTCTGGCGGATAGAAGTATGTCCGGATCATTTTCTGTCATTGATATTTTAGTACGATCTGTCATATTTTCTTTATTTGTTTAGTTTTTGTGTTCAATTTTTGTGTGTGCAATTATAATGTACATAATTTTAAAAAATGAAATCAATTTTATTTTTATAACAAATTTCACAAAAATGAAACTCCTATGTAAACAAAACAAAACCCACTGTCCGAACCTTTTCTTGTTTGGGAGTATTTCTATTATTACGATAGATGATTTTATTTGAATTTTACTCTTCTCTCTTGTTTACAATACTTCCTGCGTAATCCATGTAACAAACATTATTGGTAAAATAGATTGTGTATTTTCATATGAATATTATAAAATGTTTGTATAATAACACATTTGCTTGCAAAAAATTAATTATGACTTTGTAAGTGATCCATAAAGCATAAAGTTGAAATTCGGAAGGAACGGTATATGATAGAGAGACTGAGCACCTAACGTAACTGAGCTCCTCGTGAATTCATGGTTGCAGTTGTCCAGAAACTTTTAATCGCATAGTGTACGACAGAACCAACTGCGAAAGTCTCGCAGACAAGCAATGATTGAATCGAAGTCTTCCAAACAGCTAAATGTAAATTGTTTGATTTAAATATTAGAGAAGTTATAGTGGCCAAAGCTCTGAGTCGAGGTAGTTTATTCATGAAATGGGGATGTTTCCTTCGTAATATGACGGTGATACTATTTCCAAGACATAATATAGCAGTGACACTATTTTACTTTTTGGAAATAGTATCATCGTCAAACCAACACCTCCTAAAGAGAAAGCCTGTTCACGGAAATCGTTATATATTGTTATATCATTATAGTAGTGCAAATTCAAGGCTTATTATTAGTAGAAATACGAATAACAATGCCCTACTCAGATGATGTAACAACGTATGACGTTTCCGTGCACAGGCTTTCTTTTTAGGAAGTGTTGGTCAAACCCCCATTTCTTGAATAAGCCTCCTCGACTCAGCTGTGACAAGTTCCGGTCGACTACAGGTATAACCTGCCTCGCTCGGATTGATTGAACATAGCAAAGCCAGGTTGATTAAATAGGTCATAACTTCAGAAGGACCCGTCAGTGCTAAAATGGTTGAATGGTAAATGGAGGTTAAACCTGAACGTCTATAAACGCAGGGCTATGTTCATTACTAAAAAGCTTGGGCTCGTACAAAAATTTGACTCCTGGGCAAATAAATGTCAGAAAATATATATCTAGTCGAAATTGAAAAAATCCTGCTGTCTCCACTTCATATCAAGGACAGGTGGGGCGCGGGATTCCAGCATAGGAACAGAAGTTTTCCTGCATCAGCGATGTGAAAGTAAGGGAAGGCATTTTTGTCGGCTCTCAAATCAGGGAGCTAATAGCTGATAACGGGCTTGAAACTGCATTGAACTCAATGGAATTAACAGCCTGGTAATCTGTAAAGGCTGTAGCGTACGGGTTATTGGGAAAGAACAAGGAACCCAACTACGCCGAACTTCTGCAAGCATTTTATGAATTGTGACGTGACATGTAACTAAAGATTAATTTCCCATTCCTACCTGGACTTTTTCTTACCAACCTTAGCAATGTTAGGTTCCAACAAGATATTTCTACCAAGGAAAATGGACCATTGCTTTCAGACTACTGCTTTCAGAACTGATCCGGATCTTATTCAGATCAAGAACTACGTACAAAATTCCAAGGACCAAATCCTACACATGCAGAAGTCAGGAATATATGAAGCATCTTGTTCCAACTGCCCTAAGGTGTACAAAGGGCAGACGATCCGCAGTTTAGAGACCCGGTTCAAGGAACATTTAAGTCATAGAAAATACGGAAGGAGCAGTCAATCTTCAACAGCGAAACATTCATTAGAAACCGGCCATGATTTTTCCATAGAAAATGTAAAATTAATAAAATCGATATATAAAAAACACCTCTTAGACGCTTTTGAATGCTTAGCCATTCGCAGCACAGACAGAAAATTATTATTAAACTCGGACTTGGGTCCCATTGCTGAATCATCATTGATCGAATGGGCTTCTAAGTTACCCAGTCATTGACGAGTACTGTCTTGTTTTATTTTTTGATTGGCTTTCCTGTGTGATATATACCCGGATTCGATCTCTCTAAGTCAGTTCTCTTCAGACCTCATCGAGTTCGCCTTAGGCTTATTCGAGTCCGACTTAGACTGCTGAATGATGAATGCAAGGCATTCAAAAAGCGTTTACAGGATTATCAGGTTGTATTATTTCAATTTGTTTTTTGTTGTGGTGAAAGAGTTTTTTAGTCTTAAGGTTTACAGTACATACATTAGGTTATTTTTCGAAATAGTCTCCGGTTCGATTTAGGCACTTGTCGGTTCGTGTGATGAGTTTTGAATATTCCCTCCTGGTAAAAACCCTGTCCTTGCATGTTCAGCCACGTTGTCCCGAAGTGTTTCACCTCCTCGTCTGAAGCGAGTCATCAGTCTCCTAGGTGCTCCTTCAAGTGAGGAAAGACGTGAAAGTCGCTTGGAGCGAGGTCGAGCTGTAGGGAGGGTGTTCGATGATTTTCTCTATCGGGCGCAAACTTTCGACACCATTCTGCGACATGCTGACGAGACATTACAGTCTCTCCGTAAACCTCTACCACCTGCCACTGAATTTCAGCCGCTGTTACATGTTTCGCCCACAGAAATCGAATACTGAGCGGATTTCTTCGCGAGACCAGTTTTCTAAGCGAGTCGCCATTTGTGTTAACCTACAACCCCTGGACAAAAGTATGGAATAATTCGAGAAGCGTTGAGAAATGGATAGTTAGAGACGTTGCTGTGTTTACATATTTTACAATACTTTTAATCTGACACGAAATAATATATGGAATATTGGTATGTTACTAACATACAAAAAAGGAGACGCCTCTATTATTAAACAAATAATCTACAGTGAGTTAACGATAGAAATGTATGGACAAAAGTATGGAATATGCTTCAGGGAGGGACAAAAGTAAAGAATAATCTTCTCTGTGATTAGATCATTGAATGCCGTAGATGTAGAAGCACATTTCAAATTTGGTATCGTGTAAAAATTGCGCTCATTATGGCAAAAGGAAAAGAATTAACAGATGCAGCAAAAGATGCTAATGTTAAACTTCACAGTAAAGGAAACAGTCAACATAGAATTGCAGAGAGAAGCGGTCGACCATGAGCTACATCCAAACGAGATGACAGAAAGCTGATTCAACTTGTGAAAAAAAAATCGTTTTAACTCATCTCATGATATCAGTGAACATTGTGCAAAGATGGGGATTGCTCTTAGCGATAAAACAATCAGACACCGTTCGAATGAACACGATTACAGGTCACGGAAAGCCATAACCACTAGCGCTGTAGATGGCGGGTGGCTGAAACTCTGCAGTTGCCGACCACATGTATTAGAATTACCGCACATTACTAATTTCTCTATAACAGACTAAACTCCAGGAATGTCGGCCTTGTAACCTTAGTTTCTGATCACTCCTCGTACTACAAGAAACATCTTATTTGGTTCAGTGAGATTTTTTGGCTATTGATCAGTGTAATATGTACAAATCCTGTAATGTATACAGATTTGTGTCTAAACGATAAAAAGATTGATTTTAAGAAGTTTCCCAGTACCTTAAACTTTCAGTTTGAAATAAGGCTATCTTTAGTGTTTGTGTTAGTTTTAACTTATTTATCAACATCTCCATAGAGAAGGTTATGGCCTTTAGAGATAAGTAAGTCTAGATATCATAAATTAATTGTGACTCAAGAAAATTGTTAGACGTACAAAATTTTGTAAACAAGTATACTAACTCAGGTTACAAAGGGTTAAAAACACTTTTACCTCATGATCTTGATAAATTTGATCATCCCACAAATATAGTCTCAAATAATTCAAAATGTAACGTTACCTAACACCAGACCTGATTCCCCCTACCCTTGTGTAACGCTGCATAACGGTGTCCTAAACGCCCTTCCCCTAAGTAGAAGAGTTATATCTTATTCTCCTTATATTCTCCTTCTAATGGGTTTTGAAGTGCATCCAATATAAACTTTTTCGCATGAATTACAATTAGCAAGTAAACTCTTTTCCCCTGATATGAATCGATTTTATTATTAGTAGCGGTGAAATTAAGACATGATTTAATAACATTATGTTTGTTGTATGAAACTTTTAGGCTTTGTTTTTTTAATGTATTGTAATTTTGTAAATATTTTTGTTTATGAAGGTAAATTTTGACAACTTAATATCTTGTTGGTTGATATTTATTGTATTTCGTAGAGTAGTTAGTTTGTGATTAGCTATCTTTATCTGTTTTTTGGGTTGGTTGATTTTCATTCACTAGAAAAATTATATTAACAATAACATTTCTGTTAAGAAGGATTCCGAAAAATTATTTCTGAAGAGTGAATGTGGTCTTACCAGTGTTTATTCTGTTGCTGAATATATTAAGCATTATATTTATCAGTTACGTTAAAGACTTAATAATTTTAAAAAGATACTTGTTACGCTACAGGAAATTTATAGGTTTGTTACAACTAATCTTTGAGTCTAACGAAATTTACATATCAAGTTCCTTAAATGTGTTTTCATTTGCATTTGTAATTTGTAATCGCATCTGACTTTCTAAAGACGGTGAGGAATATAATGAAGTCGATAAAAATGAAGGAGAAAAAAAATCAAGGGGTATAATGAAAACATATGTTGCCGCCTTATCTCTCAACACCGACATTTGCCTTTAATTCTCTGAAACGAAGCCTTTAGTGGACGGTTCGTTGGTAGCAGCCCGACATTTGGTGTCTGGTTTTAATAGTCTTTGGGTTGGGGTTTATTGCCATGGGAACGGCTTCTTCTTAAACAGCTTGCCTCATTTTTTGATTTCAAGAATTTAAGCAGGTCTATTTGTTTGAATTTTTTAAAACGCCCCTTCCTTTCCTGCTCTTTTCCTCTCTTCGCCTACATGCTGAGAAATGCTCATCCCCCTTCCCCTTCTCTCTATAAGTAACCAATGCCTTTAGGGATTAAAGACATTTTGTAGGATTACTAAAGGATTACACTATCTTCAACTTACAAGCCCCCTTTCAGTCTGATTATGTTAATAAAGTAACCTCACGGAACAACGCTCAAAGACATTCGAATGGCCGCACCGATGCATGAACTGATAAACGACAAAATGAAAGTGCATTTTCTTGAAAGATTTTTCAGAATTTTAATGCACACCGAAGATAATATTTAGAGTAACGGAAAATTTCAGACGTATATTTAAAGGTAATTTATATTACATAAAAGATTTTGCATAATATATGGCGTTGGCTGGAACTAATGCAAATGCGTTTCATGCAGGGAAAACGTAAACGATGAAATTAATTTAATGTTCAGTACCATTATGTTTAATATCTCAAAACAGTTTCATTGTGTTGTTAATATACGAATACATAAATGTTTAAAGTTATCAATAAAAATTATATTCTGTAATATTCAAAGGCACTGGCGTTTTTACATTTGAACGAGGAATAGAAATCTACTAATTCCATTATTTCGCTTATATAAAAACTTTGAAACAGTACTGTAAATTACTGTTTTGTATTTTGAGATATTTAAAATCATAACTGTTCTTCTAGAATGAATTGGTTAAGTATATACAAATAATATCTCTTACGACAGCACATTACATTGTCTTTTTGTGCCATTAATTAAGCTAACCTGTTTACTTGACCTAAATTGTCCTTGTTTATTTTTTAATTATTTTAATAATTAACGTAGTTATTATTTCCTTTAAAGATAAGGAGTTTAAAATGTGAGAATTGGGAAAGAATATTCGATTTCGTAAAGAAAAACAAGATTTGTAAAAAGATTTGAATGCATAATAAGAGAACTTAATGGATAACATCCTGAAAGATTGTTTTGGTACTAAGCTTACACAATGGTGAACGAGACACGTTTTATTCTTTTTGTAATGTTATTTTTAATAAATAAACGTTTTAAATATAAGCCGATTATCTGAACGTCAATTATCCGAACCGTCAATTACACTGTACAAGAACTAATCGGTATCCGAAATAAAAACAAAGAATTTTACTATTTTGGTATGCTGAATACGAATATGATAATGATAATTGCTTATTAGTTTAGAAGATCCACGGCGTGTACGTAATTGATGCTGTGACTCCGAAATACAAACGGCATCGCTGATAGAAATATTAATTTTATCATAATTTCTGTTGTAAATAAAATTTATTTCTGGTATATTAGTATTTCTGATTTATAGTGATATTTATGTGTTAAATGTGAAGATTCACCTTTGTCGACTCAGGTGGCTGATGGAATTTTACATATTCCAGTTTTTTGTTGAGTTAACAATCCTGAGAGATTCTGTTGTATATGTGGTGAGATCACTTTTTGCTTCACAGAAACGATCCATCACACCAATGATTAAGAAATTGTATTACCTTTACTGTCCGCACGCCACGAGAAGACCGCTGAGTTGCTTAATGTGCTCGTATGGTGTCGCTGCAGTTGCAGATGAATCTATTTAGTGTTGGGAGACAAACAGCCAAATTTGAGTCGATCCATGTTTCATCGATGTAAACTATAGGACTATTTTTCTTCTCTTACTTTTTTCATATCTCTCACGTATCTACCTCTCCATGCAAACATTTTCATTTGTTTGAAAACACGGCCAGAACTCATTTTTGCGCTTCTTGATTTTAGTTGTTTTCCTCCCGTCATAACTATAGATTGATCTACAACTACAGCGACACCACACGAGCACATTAAGCAACTCAGCGGTCTTCTCGTGGCGTGCGAACAGTACTTTGGTTGCAAAGTCAGGGATCAGAACAAAAGCTGAGCTCCTCACAAGAAATTCCCAAAGTTGAGTGAAGCAAAATTCAAGGAGGGAATCATTGATGGATATCAGATCCGAAATCTTTTTGGAGACAAGGATTTCCATAGTGTTTTAGCCGGTGATAAGAAGACTGCCTGCATTAATTTTCGTCTGGTAGCAACTAACTTTCTTAGGAAATATAAAGGGTAACATGTTATATTGAACTTGTTGAAAACATGTCGTACTTTTATCATAAATTGGATTGCTATATGTCTCTAAAAATGCAATTTCTCCATTCGTATATAAATATTTTTCCAGATAATTGCCGTTGTGATGAGTGATGAACACTCTGATTGCTTTCCTGAGAATATTTTAGGAATGGAGAAGAGATATCAGGGGAAATGGAATCCTTCGATGCTAGCGGATTATTGCTGGACATTAGTCGAAATATTCCAGAAGCGATTTTTAAGCGTTTTGCAAAATGGAGTCTTTAAAATGAACTTTTCCTTCCCTTTTCTACTTTGTAATTATGATATGTTGGAAAAGTTTCTTCAGTTTAATTATTATCTTCTCTTTGAGTTGAATTTCATCAATTTATTAAGTACCTTAATGGAGAATGGAAGAATGGAGCACTTATTGATTATACAATGTCCATATGTCCGTCCTCTTCATATCTTCCACATATTTTGACGTAGAAAGTTGAAACCTGGAACATAGTTTACCATTGGCATGTCCTACTTCACTATTATGGTTTTGATTGGCCCACTGGGGTCGGAGTTACGGGGGTATGTCACTTGGTCTTTAGACCTATGGCAACACAGGGCATGTCAACGGATATGATGAAAAAGGAAAAAAGATAAGAGTTCTTTTACATTTCCTAAATACTACGTTCCTAATAATATTTTCTAATACCATTTGTAATGCCGGTGCGTTTCGGTGTTACACACTTCCTTGAATCAGCTTCTTCATTAGGAGCTTTAGCATAAAAGCTACTTATAAGAATGTGCCCTTGGTCTGTATGTTTATCCGTCTGGCCGTCCGGCCGCCGTTTGCACGATAACTTGAAAATTGATTAAGTTTTTCAAATGCTGCTTTCAGAAATATGACCATCAAAGTGTATCAACTTTTCAGAATTTTTCGTGGGCCCCTTCAAGTCGGATTCACGTACTAAAACAGTGAGTGTAAATAATACCAAGATGATGTCATATAACAATCGATTTGTCAAGAAGGAATACATTGTTACTTTCTGTTCATCATTTAAGCATAGCTGACATCGGCGCGCGCACGTGAAATCCCTTTTTCGATGCACGATTGCTCAAGTGCTCATAATCTATATTATTAAGTAGCGGAAAAATGGAGCTACTTGTTGGTTTTATAATGTCAGTCCGTCCCCTTCATTATTTCTACATTTTTTGAGGTAGAAGGTTGAAATTCGGAATGTAGCTTCCTATGGTCATCCCTATCTGCACTATTCAGTTTGGCTTTGATCGGTACACTGGGGTCGGAATTACGGGGGTGGGATTCAGAGAGGACAACATATCTATGAGATATTTAGGTACATAAAGGCGTAAATTCAGTATCCAGATTCCTCTAGGCAAGATCTACATTACTATGAAGTTTAGGCCCAGTTGTTCCATTGAGGTCGGATTTGCGGGGGTGGCAGTCACTTGGTCTTTAAAACTATGGCAACATATTGCATGTGATATATCATACGTTCGGAAATTATGAGAAAGGAAGGAAAAATACGAGCTTTTTTACATTTTCTACATGTTACTTTCGAGAAAATTAATTTTTTGATTAAAAACTTGGGGAGAGGTAAAAATGCAGATAAAGGGGTAAAAATAGATGACTGCAGGATCTGCTACTTGGCTTACCTTACTCGGGGGAGGGGTGAGGGGGGGGGGATTAATTTCTATTTAAGAAATGTATAAATGTATTTATACTTCACTGCTAAAGCTCCTCCTTGGAAAGTTTACAAGATTTTATTCTTTTAATATAAATAAGTATTGTCGCGACTTCATTTTTAGCACATTTTCTATATATAGAAATATTCTTATGTGATCGGTTTGTCCAGCTGTCCGTCCGTCCGTCCGTCCGTCCGTCCGTCTGTAGACAATCCCACAATTCATTGCGTTGCATGTATTGAATTGCATGTATTGCAATCTCACAATTCATTCAATCATGTCTTGAATTGCTGGAAGAAACGAATTATCCTCGCATTTGGTAAAACGCGTGTTGAGAACATGTGTTCGGTTCTGCGCGTGCTCTAAACGTTAATGTGATGGTGTGCGTGCAGGATGCACGTGTTTGACGATTATTAAAAGGGCAGTTCGGTCCCTAAATCAAGAGAATTTTTTTATTCCTAGGGAGCTTAGCATTTATTACGATAACTTGAAAACGAATTAACTTTTTCACAGTCTGTTTTCACCAATCCATTAAAATGGGACAGAGTACGCAGAAGTACGAACGTGAGATAGCAGGAATAAATACGTGCTCTAATAGCACGTGCTTTAATGGTACCATTATGATACCCTCTTAAACATTTCCTATAACAAGATATGGCGTATAATATATCAAACAAATTGTCACAACATATCATGAACGAATATAAAAGAGTAACTAGTGATAGCAAGTATCGGTCTAATGGCACGTGTACGTGCAAGGATGTCTCATGAATGATTATAACGGTATATAGTGATGTCTGAATTGTTTAGTAGTACGTGTTTTAATGGTACCAAGTGGTATCATTGGAACTTTCAATGCTAAGATATGGCATGTAATATATCAAACGACTCGTAATAACGTGCCATGAGTGAATATCACGTGTAAATAATGATCATAGTTATTGGTTTAGTAGCACGTGCCCTAATGGTGCCCTATGATACCATATGGTAACCTTGGAACTTTCAATGCTAAGATATGGCATGTAATATATCAAACGACTCGTAACAACGTGCCATGAGTGACTATCACGAGAAAATAATGATAATGGTTAACAGTTTAGTAGCACGTACACTAATGGTGCCCTATGGCATGATATGGTACCATTTGAACTTTCAATTCCAAACCATGGCATGTAATATATCAAACGACTCATAACAACATGTAATGAGTGAATATCATGAGAAAATAATGATAATTATTATTGGTTTACTAGCACGTGCCCTAATAGTGCTCTATGAAACCATATGGTACGGTACAGACGAAAGCATCGATCGATCGAAACAAGTCGTCAGAGCTTCTGGAGGAACTGGCTATCTCCTCGACCTGTCGCAGCCTACAGACACGGTCTCCGTCTCATGACTGCCGCCAGGCTTCCAACAGAACGTCGGAACTTTCAATGCTAATATATAGCATGTAATATATCAAACGACTCATAACAAGGGCCATGAGTAAATATCACGAGAAAATAATGATAATGGTTATTGGTTTAATAGCACGTGCCTTAAAGGTGCCATATGATACCATATAGCACCATTGGAACTTTAGATGTTAACATATGGCATGTAATATATCAAACAACTCGTAACAACGTGCCATGAGTGAATATAACGAGTAAATAATGATAGTAGCAATTGGTTTTTTAGCACGTGCCCTAATGGTACAATACAGAATTTATAGAACTTTTAATGCTAAGATATGTCGTGTAATATATCAACCAACTCCTTACGCGTTATTAGATCTTTTGTTATCCATAGCTTATTTGAATCAAGAGTATAGTACTCTTAGGCTTAATGGTATCTAAAACTCATTACTAATTAATTTAATAGTAGTTAATCGCTTGCTTCAATAAGACTTTAGTAATTTAATATGAAAATCTAATAGATGCTTACACACAACGCTTCAGCAATTGAGGCTCACTTCGTTTAAGATTATGTGAGAAATGTTATTACAAATTAAAGAACTTTTATTTTTTTAAGTGTATGAGGAATAACTTCACTCTCCATTTACCTTTCATTCTTCAAGTTTATTCTTTTAAATTCTCTCTATACGTTAGCCTATTTAAATAGTAATTTACAATTTAGTTTTCATATTTATTTATTTACTCTCAAGTGTTTTAAAATGTTGGTTAATTCTATATATCCATGTACGATGCGATAACAAGAAAATGTGCTCCCTTTATCCGCTTTGGCGGTAAAATCATTATTGTTTGCTTTGCTGTCGATTAAGCTTGAGTAGGCTTATTTGCTAATAAAACATGAAGAAGCAGCAAGAACAACTGCAAACATAGAGTCGTCTCAAAACAAATATCTGAAAAGGAAAAGCTTCAATTATCGCGCTAATCTGAGTCATTTCCTCACTCTAGGCGGGAAATATTTTTGAGGAAAACATATTTATGCAATCGAAGTGTTTAATTAAACTTATCCTGTGAGAGGAAATCGTGATTCGTTGCTTTGTTACCACTAAAAAGGCGAAGTCACGTTCAAAACAGAGCTGAGAAAAATTCAACGCCCAAGAATTATGTGAATTTGGTTAACCAAGCCACTTCACATAATATTCTATGTTGCCTGTCGGTTTCCTCCGCTGCTTTAAAATGTTTTATATAAATTGTCATTGGTAACCAATATACGTTGAAGTTCAGGTTCATAAAAAGTTCCTATGGTGTGGTTCGTACAGAGAATTTGATGATAAACGTTATAAATAATTACGAAAAATACAGCTAGAAGATGAGAATGTCTTTTAAATAATTGACTTTTTTCCCAATTATCTATTTATGTTTTTAAAACGTTTATTTATTTTATTTATATACTTTTTATAATTTTACTTCTGGCATTTGAAAGTTATCTAGTATTCAAATCTCAAAAGTAGGTTTTCTTGTGTCATTATCAGTTTCATTTATCCTCTGCGTCTACATTTTCTCCGTGTTTGTGGTTCTCGGTGACTTACATCTATCAGCATACTGTATTATGCTGACAGAGATTTTACGTCTTTTAGGTCGATGAGTGAATTCAAAAAACCTCTAACGACACACGCGCCTTTAAATCCCGAAAACATTCCTATAATAGGCGATCTAGAACATTGCTCTCGTTCGTCCTGTGACCGTCCTTGAGAAATTCTATTCAAGTATGATCAATAAACATTTTTTGTGCAGGCTTTTAAAACTTTTTCCATTTTAATTAATTTTATAATTTAATTTTTAATCGAAAATCAATTGAAGATGCACTCATGAAATTACTTTTGTTAGCAGCAGCCCTCATGGAGGTTACGTCCGATAACTATCTTTCAAGTTGCCATATTCGTCAATGAAACGAAATTCTGGTAATGGAAACGGAATTTTAAATCTCGTGAGGTATTATTGATGTGAACGTGGATCATTATATCATTCATATTAGTACACAGCATATGCAGCTATTTGCTTAGAGAGAGAACTGAGAGTGTCACCTACTGGATATGCATATACTTTATTAGGAGCTTTAGCATAAAAGCTACTTATAAGAATGCGCCCTTGGTCTGTACGTTTATCCGGCCGTCCGCCGTTTGCACGATAACTTGAAAACGGATTAACCTTTTTAAAATCTGTTTTCAGTAATATGACCATCAAAGTCTTAGCTCGGCCGTATCAACTTTTCAGAATTTTTCGTGGAACCCTTCAAGTCGAATTCACGTGCTAAAACAGTGAGTGTAAAGAATTCAAAGTTACTGGCATGTCATATAACAATCGATTTGTCAAGAAGGAATACATTGTTACTTTCTGTTCATCTTTTAAGCATTACTGACATCGGCGCGCGCACGTGAAATCGCTTTGTCGACGCACGATTGCTCAAGTGCTCATAATCTATGGGTATGTTGTATTGGGTAGCGATTGTTCTTCTGTGACGCAAATTTGACGTCAGAGACTGTAAATGGCTTGAAAACGTTGTTTAACTCTGACGTCAAATTTGCGTCACAGACGAACGATCGCTACCCAATACAACGTACCCTATAAATTTATTAAGTAGCGAAAAAATGGAGCTACTTATTGGTTTTATTTTACACACGATTTGAATCACCCTTCATCATATCTACATTTTTTGAGATAGAAGGTGGAAATTCGGAATGTAGCTTACTATGGGCATGTGCAGCTTCACTATTTAGTTTGGCTTTGATTAGCCCACTAAGGTCGGAGTTTCGGGGGTTAAAATTAGAGGGGACCAAACGGTCTAGGTGTATTTATGCATATAAAGGAGTGAAATTCGGTATGCAGATTCCTATAAGTAAGATCTCCATTATATGAAGATTTTTTTCCCCGAGGTATCCATGCCTTCCCGACTCGATGGCGGAATGCATCGAAAAGATGGGGATTAAATTGAAAAATAGTGTACCAACTCTGTCTGTAATAAAGGAGCTGTAAAAAAATATTTCTGGTTTTCATTTGACTGACCCTCGTAAATAAAATAAGAATAGAGCTGCTTATTGGTTTATAATGTCAGTCCGTCCCCTTCATAATTTCTACATTTTTTTGAGGTAGAAGGTGGAAATTCGGAATGTAGCTTACTATGGGCATGTCCATTTGCGCTATTTAGTTTCGTTTTGATTGGTATACGAGGATGGGAATTACGGGGGTGGGATTCAGAGAGGGCAACATATTTAGGTGCTATTTACGTACTGTAACGTTCCAAAACGTTATGACACGCAGATCTCTCCTATCTCTATTTCTCTACCCTCAAAAAAGATAGACGTATAAATAATCGCCTTTTCTTAAGAAATTAAAAGACAACAATTATAGGTCTGAAGTTACGTAAACAATAGTTTACGTCAACAATGCTGATATACGAGTAACAAAGGTTGGTTAAAAAGAATTTTTACTCACCTTAACGACGAAAGAAAAATAAAAAACATTCAGAATATAATTTTGATGAAAGAAAACACAGCTCGCCATGTTGATATCAAGAGGTGTCAAGATTCGCTCTTAGATATTTGGTAAAAAAAAAAAAAAGAATACTGTGACACGGAAGAAGTAAAAGGAGAATATTTCTACGATATTCTTAATCGCCATACAATGATGAGTGAAATACAGAGATATTCACGGCTAAACACATATTCCGTTGAGAAGATTCTCAAAAATAACTTCGTAGAAATCAACATAGATCAAAGATCCTGTCTAGCTGGTACAAAGAAAATTAATAGGCCAGATCAAGAACATAAAGCTGCCTTTTAACGTTTCGTTTTATTTTTAGTTCACTTTAGATCAGATTCGACAGTACCAAGGCATCTGAGAAGTAAACATGACTGACGAAATAAGTAAAATTCTTCAATCAACGTACAAAATGGACGATAAACTTCGACCCGGTCGACTCCCACCCAAGAGAAAATGCAGCTACCTGTGGAGGATTCAACGTCATGTGAAGTGGTGTTTGTATGTCGTAAGTCCGTACTAACCTTTCCAAAATCTTGCCAAGATTTTGGAATCCTTACCCCGCCTATGAATATTGTTAGTTAGTTTTAGTTTCCCCTCCTTCCCTCTTCCTTCCCCGAACTTATCGATATGTGTTCCGACCGCGTTTATCTGCAAGAAAAAAAAATAAAAATAATAGTACTTACCGTATATTTTAACTTCTTCTAGTAAAATATCCTTCTGAGAAACTTTATAGGTCAATAAATAAAAAATAGGACCCCAGAAGAGCGGGCGCAGTGATATTAAACTGAATAATGAGTAAAACGAAATAAACCAAAAGAATAAAAGGAAATAAACGTACTTCGTCATTATATTAACGAAAATAGTGCAGAGTTAACTGTTAAAAAAAAATATGTTAATTCCAAAAGGTAAAATCTGAGAGAGCTATTCTATGAAATTTAAGAACAGAACACTAAAGAGTAGTAACAATTGTTTGTTTATTAAAGGAGTCGACAAAAGAGAATAATGAATGAACATAATTTAGTGATATAATGGGAGGAAAATAGTTCCTTTACGGAAAATCAACTTATCTTCTGTAACGAGATGGTTATTATTGAAGAGATTTTGATGGTTGAAGAAGATTATATTTAAAACCTTTTTTTTTTTTTTAATTTTCTGAACGCCCGTTGGCGAATTGTTAACTAAAGATTTCACCCCTTGATGATTGAATTAACCAATCTAATCTTTGTTTAAATTGTTATATTTTTAAAATATTCTTGCTCGCATATAAAAGCAGAATAAAGCCACGGTTATTTGTCAGAATATTGCTGTCCATGTTTGACTATTAAGTTTGTTTTTGTGCTTCAGTACGTAAAGGCGTAAAATCCAGTATCCAGATTCCTCTAGGCAAGATCTACATTACTATGAAGTTTAGGCCCAATTGTTCCAGTGGGATCGGATTTGCGGGGGTGACAGTCACTTGGTCCTTAGAACTATGGCAACATACGGCATGTGATATATCGTAAGTTCGGAAATGATGAGAAAGGAAAGAAGATACGAGTTTTTTTACATTTTTTATATATTACGTTCGAGAAAACAAATTTATTAATTAAAAAAAAAACTTGGGGAGAGTTAAAAGTGCAGATGAAGGGGTAAAAATAGATGACTTACCTTATCCTACTCGGGAGGCGGAGGGATTAATTTCTTTTTAATAAACGTATAAATGTATTTCTGCTTCACTGCTAAAGCTCATCCTTGGAATGTTTACAAGATTTTATTATGATTATGATAGCTCTGCGATTGATGCTACATATATTAATGAGAAGTTGAAAAACCATATAAAATGTGACGTCATTGTTTGCATTACTGTCTGCGGTTTTTTTTTCTGAATATTTGCAGTGGCCCGCATGCTCTTGGTAGACGTGGGATACGAAGGATACCCCTTCTCCAAACTACAGGAAGTGAACTAATTAATAAAGTGATACAGTGTTCATTTAAATAGGCTATTGGTTGCTGGGATATGCTTCTTTTAGGTGTTTTAATTGTATTTTAATGAATAGTCAGGATATATATGTAATTAGTTTTTTAATTAATTTATACTCATTTTGATTGATGCTTAGCTATTTGACTACTACGATTACGGGCCATAAATTGCTAAATGGCAAAGGCACTAATGGTAGTCGAGCACTCTGAATTAAGTGAAATATTGTCGTATTTTTTTGTATATGAAAAACAAAGCAGTTTTTAGAGATACGATATTCTACAGATTTTAGGTGATAAATTTATCCAGTAAGTTTCTTTTAAAATTTAATAGGATTTGAATTAATTCAAGTAGAATTTAAAAATAATCCTGTCCTTCTGGATGACGTTGATGGAGGATTTGCAGACATAGCGGGAAAGAAATTGACAAAATTAGGAATAAAAGGCGAATCCGGTCGGAATTCAGTTTTCTTTCCCGCTATGTACAATGACATTCAATAAATAAATAGACAGTCTGCTTTTCGGTCATTTGACTACACGTATTTCTTGCAGAAGCACATTTGAACTTGTTGCCGCGCCTTTTGCTTCTTGCAGAGCTTTAACTCGGTTGGGTATGGAATCAATGAGTTGGGCGATCTTGGCCTGTGGAATTTTTATCCACTTGTTACGCACGGGAATCAGGTGTTTGTGAATGTTTTCTCACGGCACGATCAAGCATACTCCAAACGTGTTCAATGGGATTCATATCGGGTGATTGAAAGGTCCATGGTAGTTTCTAGATGCCTTGTTGTGCCTGCCCAGCCTGAGGTTTTCTAGCAGTGTGACAAGAAGCACTGTCTTCAATGAACAGAATGGAAGTTTTGTCAAGAATCCTTCTCCAATATGACGATGTATTTTTTGCATTAATTTACTCGCACATTCCATGAGCTCTGCAATCAGAGTATGTGAGAACCCGGCGCTCTAAATGGCAATCCTCTAATATATTACGAGGGTTGTTCAAGAATTTTTGCCTCCTTGGTCCGTAACTTTATTTGTTAACTAATTTTCAAAATTCTTTTTGTATCTGATACTTACATTTGTCTTCTATGTAATGCACTATTAACTTTTCGACATAGCCCTCATTCCTTTCCACGCATTGCGCCAACGCGTGACTAGTGGGGTGAACCCGTCAGAGAGGAATTCCGGGGTTGTTATCGACACGAGGCATCTTTCACCTCGTCGTCAGAATGCAACTCATGTCCCGTAAGGAGCTCTTTCTTCTTTGGGAAGTGGTGAAAGTCGCAAGGTGCAAAGTCTTTCATTTTTGAACTGCAGTTTTTCATCTTGGAACTGTAGGCGCTGCAAGCAGTTTGGTGTGTGGCGATCGTATGCGGGCGAGAGTTATCATGCTGTAGAAGAGGGTCCAAAGCTGGTCTGTTTTATGGAATTAACGTTTATTTAAGCAGGGGAACGCGTAGGCTGGACTCGTGTTCGAGATTCGCTGTCGTGTGACCTTCTTTGCCCCATTGTGTCCCATGATTCTGGAATGGGATTTTTAAGGCAGTAGCCCCGAGATAATGACATAGGTGGAGAAACCGCCATTTTAGCCTGATCGTGTCCGTGTTTGGCATGTAGTGGAACGCGGTCCAGGACAGTCAAAGCAGAATGGCTGCTGTATGGCTGCCTCCATTGGTATGTGTTCAGAGGGGGAAGCAAACTAAATAGAATTTAATGGGTGGTACTTTAAAAGAAAGAATCCCAAAACTTAGAGTAACGTGGCTCGTTAAAAGACTTTTATTTTGGTTTAAAAATTGCGATATTTATTTATAAAATACAAAAATTCTGTACAAAAGAATGTTCTATACAATATGATTTAATTGAGGAATAGGCATTGCGATCTCAATTACAAAAGAAAAATATTTCTCGGAATAAAATAAAGAAATACTTAAATGTACGTTAAATACAGCAAAACACTGTAACGAGAAATATTAATCGCTACATTGAGCGAATTGAGATTAAATATAAAAAAAATTAAGACAGACCAATTCCTTATAAAGAATAAGGAAAAAGAAATTTCAAATTCCCATTTAATGTCTAAAGAAAGACTGCGAAATCATAATTATTAATGGGAAATAAGAATTGAAATGTGCAGCATGGCGTCCCTTATGCGCGTTATTGTTGAGATAGCATTAAAAGAAATTTCATTATTACCTTATGGGTAAACCCGCAAAACAATGCTGCTCGGTAAAGAATCATGGCTGCCGCGAGAAAGTGAGAAATTCAATAAGAAACTAAACATCGAACGGCAGGGTAGGAGTAATTTGCAGAGCATTGGAATGAAAATGATAAATGGAAGTTGAACGCCATGCTGCAGGTTAATGAGGACGTAGAGGACCAGAAGGAGGGACGACTGGTCAAGCCAGAAGCTGGAAGTGGTCTGTCTGAAATAACAAAAAACAGTAACCAGGGAAAGAACATCAACAATAGTAGGACACACATCCTCGTGATCACGAAAATTATTCGCGAGGGGCAACTAGCTGCAGACAGTAATAATCACGTGGAGATTTCTTAATTAACATTTATTAAAACAATATATACTCAACAATCATTGTCTGCAAAACAGTAAAAAAAAAACTTAAAGAATAGAAAAAATAGAATAATTAATTACAAATAATTATATCTATTTTTACATAAAAAATCTGAGTTTTCCCGAACAGTATGTGTGATACGTACCTCTTGATATGCTTCTCTTCAGATCAGTACATGTACGAACGTTCCCTTGATAAACCCTGTTTTTCAGGTAGCTCCACAAACAAGCAATCACGATGAATAATAATCTGGACATTATTCCTACCGAGGTTGGTACCCGTACTACAGGGTGATCCAAAAGTCAGTTCACCCAAAGATATACAGGGTGTCTCATTTAACGTGACAAATCAAAATAACTCGAAAAATTAGCATCATACAAAAAATAAAGCGTAAGTGTTTAACCCTTTACTTCCTGCAAAGTTTTTGCTTCAGTTCACTAAAATTATATTGATTACTTGAAAATTTTTTTCTTAAAAGGAAACCTATGAACAGCCAAAAAATTTTTTATATAGTATTCCTAAATGTTGAGGGTATTTCCGTGAATCATTTGTAAGTCCATTATATGTATATAAAATTTAGAAAAGATTTTTAAAATAGAAACATTTATTTCGAAATATAACATTGTTTTTTTTTCAAGATTTTTTTATAAAACACGTATTTTTTATTTTTTTTTACGATGCGTATTTTTCGAATTATTTTGATTTGCCAAATTAAATGGGACACCCTGTATATATAAAATGAAAACCATAAAACATATCAACGTCAAATTGGTATGCACAAAGGAACACGACGACACATGTTCTTGAAAACACGTTGCACCACTGTTAATGCAGAACGTTATTGCAACACATTCGAACAATTTGTAGAGCAATTAGAGGATATTGAATGCAAACAAGGTTATTATCAACAGGACGGAGATGCAGCTCACACAGCCCGAATCTCAGCAGAACGAGTGCAATCTGTTTTTGAGGATAGAGTAATTTCGAAGGAAATTTGGCCACCTCGTTCATCGGAGCTGACTTCCCCGAATTATTTCCTGTGGGACTATTTAAAAGGATGGATGTATGCCAACAATCCATACACTCAAGACTAACTGAAAGCAAACATTTGCTCGTAAATCTGCGCCATTCCGGAGGACATGCTGCAACGGGTTAAAATCACCCTGGTTGTGAATCACCCTGTCTTTACAAATTAAAGTGTTAAAACGTAATTTAAGAACTGATTACCGGAAAATCTTTTATTCTTTCTAAGTCGTCCAGATTTCTTCTCTTTATTTAACTTCTGTAATAAAAATCTCTGATATTCCTAACAGTTAGTTATACCATTCAATCTTGTTCCTTTTACTTTCGCCCCCACATTCTGTCGAAGAAGATCTACAAAAAAACAATAAAAGTCAGCTTTCGTTGCAATTTATCTCCAGAAATTCGGATAAAGAGAAATGAACATCTCTGTGATATAATACCGACATGAATGAAAGAAGGATGATTTCGGGAAGACTTAAAGATGGTGAATGTGAAAGGATAGGTTTCGGGAAGAATTCTTTTAATCTTGTCTAAATTGACTATTTGTTAAGATTTGTTTTCCGGTGATTTTTATATTATAATTCACCCCAAAAATTTTAAAATTTAGCAAAGAAATTGTAGTATAAAATTTGTGTGTATATTTTTTGAAGTTCTCTAAAGTAATAAATAATAATATGCATAATTATTGAATATTTGCTTAACAAATAGCTTCAATATCTGGGGTAATTACTACTGAAATTTTGTGGCCAATTTATATAGCATATGCAGTTAATTGACATGTTATGAATAATATTCTGACTAGTAAGTCTTCATCTGACTCTTCTCTCAAGCCAATACCATATTTTATGCCATAACTTAACTCCCCGCCAAATACGTTTAATATTTCGCGATAATATTTAAACCAACTGGAAGTTTACCTAAGTAGAACATACCACAGGAGATATAATTTAATTGCTGTACGAGATCTGTTTAAAGACTAATGAGAATGCAACTCCCTCTACGGGTAATTAGACAAACATCTGTTCAATATTTAGTTCAATTTTCAATTTCTTACTGTCATTACATTATTGAAACGAAACGTTCACGTGAAGAGTATTTCTTTAGTGTGCCACGGGAATGGATGCCTCGAAATTGAAATTCTACCCAAATTGAATTCTGGCCCAAAAAAGGCATTTCAGTGGTAGCATTAGCCTCCCTACTCTCCTGATCTTGCACCATGTGAATTTTTCCTCGTCCCCGAGTTGAAACGTTACTTCAAAGGACGACATTTTGCTTCTATTTCCACAAGGCCGTAACAGACCCAACAGAGAGTGCATACACCTCACGACTTCCAGCACGGCTATAATAATAAGTGGGAGCAATAAGTGGGAGCAATAAGTGGGAGCAATAAGTGGGAGCAATAATAAGTGGGGCCTCTCAAGAGGTGATAAGATTGATTTGTAAATAAAAATTAAATCAAAAGGTTTACTGGAACAGTCTCATTACTTTTTAAACAGACCTCGTACACCATTTTCAGTACATTCGTTTTTTATTATGTTGTTGGGATTTTTTATAAAAATCTGTCGTTTGTCGTCTTTATAAAAAAAAAATCATTAAGCGCATCATTTTAGTAAATGAAGTTATCCTCCGCCTTTGCCTATCTCTTCCATACTAGCTAACTCCGACAAAATAAATTCAGATAATTTCGCCTAAAAACTATTCTTATTTCAATGAAAATATAGTAATTCACGAAATAGAAAATAGTTAATCCTTAAGTAAGAGCCCAAATTTATGATCATAAATAAATAAATTCACCAATTTCAAAAATTATAGGATAAAATATTTTCTTGTAAAATTAATTGTTTATAATATTAGACTTATTCTCGTATCTGTTTCAAGCATACAGGATGCCCATAATTGATGTCATTCTTAACAAAATTTAATAAATTTTGAACTTTTAATTGTGTACCGTTTTCAGCATGCTATAAAGAAATTCTAAAAGTTTTATTTGTTATAGTCGTTTATTGCAGGAACAAAAGAACAAAAGATGGAGTCTACCAAATAGAAACTGCTGTGTGAAATATGGCTCGCCGAAACAAAATTACCGGTTACTATTCAGAGGAAGTACAGGTTAACTTATAATAAAAAGTCGATGAAAACCTTTTCGGAGACCGGGTCAATATTATACATTCCGCTTTCTCTATGGTAAACGCCAGATAAAACTTTTGGTATTTCTTTGTAATATGCTGAAAACGATACAAGATTGCGCTACTTCGTTCAAAAATTATTAAACATTATTATGATACAATTCTTTTATGGACACTCTGTATATTGAATATTTCTTAAAATGAAAGCAGCTAAAATTATGAATATTGTAACTATAGCTTTAATAATAGTTATGGTTACTGAAGCAAAATCAATGTATTTAAGTAATTAAGATATAAATATTACTATGTTCACTATTTCTTTAGAATGTTAATTAATACGCTGATAACTAGCTTTTAAACTTTTTATAATATTTTTTAGGTTTACTCTATGGTTTTCTACAGAGAATTTCGTCAAGGAAGATAAAAAATTATTGCGCATATTTAGCAACGGGTAATACTGATATATTATTGAAACTGTAGAAGTATTATAAAATTTTATTATCACTTTAGTAATTTATTGAAATTTCTATTTTGTCCTCTTTATCATCGTTCTCTTTTGAAGCTTCTTGCAAAATATAGTGGCTTATAAAGGAAAGTTCACGTTGAGGTGATTCTTATGAAAGAAGGTGTAGATTAAATATAGTATAGCGTGCCTTCGACAGCAAGAGCTTTCGTCAAAAACCTTATGAAATAATGTCAGATCTATAAAAAAAATCACTTCAGGCTTTCCGATAAGATTATAGTAGCTTTCCTTCTATTTTTATATCTTCTCTCTCTCTCTCTTTCGTTCGTTCTCTTTTCCAAATCGATTTATCCTCTCCTTTGAAGACAGTTCCACAGAAGCCAGACGTCTCTCATAAAACCAGCTTTATCTCACACCAACAACTATCTAATAGGCCTCACTTCCTCAGTCTTATGCCTCTGGAATTTGGAGTATTCCGACTTTATTGATGTATTTATCTGCGCCAAGGAAACATTTTCTTCCTCTTTATATCAGAACCCTTTTTTATCGTTGGCTTAAGATCACACCAAATCTCCATATAACCCGTGTCAGGCTTAACTTATTTAATCGGAAGCATTGGAAAATTTATAAGGAAAACTTTTGATGGAACGATCTGTTTTATTTCTTCAGAATATAACCACACTTCTTAAATTCGATCAATATCTTTTGAAA
>JAHWFO010083270.1:87638-111417 GCA_023313115.1 Rhysida immarginata
ATGGAGGGCGGTCAAACTCACGTTGAAAACCTCAGTTGTAATCATAAAATTTTGATATCAAATTTTGAATTTTGAATGCCAGTCTAAAAAATTTTTACCAATTGAATAAAGTAACTCATAAGATTGTTGCATGATTAAAAGCGTCTCATAACGTTTTCGAGTGCCTGAACTCATCATCATAACTATGAGAGAATGATACGACTAAAACCATGGTTGAATAAAAAAGATTAGTCAGATCGGCCCAGGAGGAAACAAGCGATCTTAAGTTGTGACGTCAAAGGTTCCACATGCTATTCGGAGACGAGGTGAGGTCGCCCTGGACAGATATTTCACTTTGTATCCGTCATTTGAAAAAAAATATAAAATCGAAATTTAGAATTTACTTTGTTGCGAACCTCACCTCTCCTTCGAATACCTTGTGTAACTTTTGACGTCACAAAATAAGCTTGCTTATTTCGTCCTGACCCGACCTGACTAACCTTTTTTTTATTTAACCATGACAAAATTAAGAAAATAAAAAAATAAGAATCCAAGTAACGAGACAAGAAGTTCATATGATCATCCAATCAATGTCTAGATCATGTGACACTCTGACCAGAATGTTCTTTGCCTTATTAATAAAATATCTATCTTTAATTAGCCTTTTCTTTAAACAATCTTTACCCAATATCTCAACTTCCCTCCAATTCACCTTGTGTTCTTGGCAAGACAATGTTTGTTCAAGGCATTATCCACATAATTCAATCGGACCGCCCTCTCCAAACGAGAACAAAGAGTGCGGCCCGTCTGCCCCACGTAATTTACATAACAATCTAAACAAGGAATTTCGTAAATCACATCCAAATTTTCCACCCAACTATGAAACTGTTCAACATCTTGATAAAGATCCTTAAGTTCATTATAATGATCACTTTTTTTTGATTTGCTTTTATTATCATCCTTGTACAAAAGTATTATTATAGCATTATTTATTTTGGGAACCACTTGTATATTTTCTCTTCTAAAAAATTTTTTAAATTTTGTCAAAAGACGGATCATAGGCTATAGCGACTTTTTTATTAGTAATAAATTGTTGAAAATTTTTGTGTTTATTTTGAAAACAACTAACTTTAATTTTATTTATAAACTTTTGTGAATATTTGTTATCTTCCTTTTTCTAAACTAATTTACTAATGTATGAGGGAAGAAAAATAGGTAAACACAATTGTTTTGCTCTAGCTATAAAGTTAGCTACTGTATTAATTTTATAATTCATAGGAATCTTTGAATGGAAACGAGGGAGATTATTTCCCTGAGTTTCTTTTTCAAAAATGTTGAAAGAAAACTGTCGTTATTTTTAATTATAAGCAAATCCAAAAAATTCAGTGCTCCAATATCCATATCTTTAATTTGGAATTCAAAACCCGATGGTAATGGAGCTTTCCTCTTTCAGATCAGTGATGATCAAAATGTCGTTCACGTATCGAGTACAACGTTTAATATTTGATTTGGCATTAAAGGAGAGCAATTTATAAATCTGTTTTCTCAAGTGTCCGTACTAATCAGTTACAACATAACCAACATATTATTAAACCGTCATATAGAGGAATCATTCAAGTCTCTTCCTTAGGCCCCTTGATGTATGCGGTCGCAACGACAGCAATGCACAGTCATCGGTTCAATCTTCGTATCCATAGTTATGTGGATGATAATGTTTGTCCACGCGTTTTCATCCGCTAGAATTAGCAAAAACTTTATCTAATTTAGAGGATGATATTAATTATCTGCAGTCGTGGTATCTTAACCGAGGGATGTCCCTAAACAAGGACAAAACTGTTGTCTTTGTAGCCTCAAGGGACAATCAGAACGGAAATACTATTAAAATCCTTGGGATTACCTTTGATGCTAAATTATAATTTACTATACTGGTAGATCGAATAGTCACCAGCCTTAACCGTAAATCAATCAAGAGGATAGGTCCATATTTAACATATAAGTTATTGTCAATTTATATTCTGTGATTTGTCCACTATTGGAGTATGGGATTGTTTTTCGGGGTAGTGTCAAAAATTGTCAGTTGCACCGAATTGCTGTTCCTTATAATGGTATCATACAAAGAGCTTTTAATCTCACTAAGTATCAAGCTATAAGCCCAATTTGCTAACAACATAAACTACTTACGCTTGTAAATATTAGAAAAGTTGGATTATTGGCTGAACTATCTTGTGCAGTTCGCTGTGAGGACCATCCGATAGCGTTTGTCCGGCAATGGTTGAATGAAGCGATTGGCTTACGCACAACTAGATATGCGAAATTTCAAATACACCAGTTAACTACCATGATAAACATTTCTCTTTTGACGCAATACTACTCTGGAATGAACTGCCTTTGGAGATTAGACGCCTCTCGCTTGACAAACAATGTTGGCATTTTAAAGCTTAAGTGTATAATTGTTTTATTGACAACGTTGTTTAGATTACATTAGTCCTCTGCGGTTTCGTTTTACTTACCCTATTGGGGTGCTATTTAGATTAATAATAATAATAATAATAATAATAATAATAATAATAATAATAATAATATCCACAAGGATAAGGGATAACGGACAGCCCATGGGCAAATCGTTATATTGCTTGTAAAGTTTCCCATTAAAATAAATTGTGTGTTATCCGTACAAAGTGTAATTATATTTAGAATACATATAACTATTTCAAATTTAAATTTATTTCTTAAATGCTGTTTAATGGTATCCAAAGTATATTGTCTTGGGATAGTGTTGTACATCTTCTTAATCCTGATATTCATTAAAATTCTTTTGATTTGTAATGAATTTTTAATTACATACGGAAAACAAAAATATCTTTTAAGGAACGGTGCCATAAATTTCCTTAATTTATAGGTGGCTGCGGAATAAGTACATGTGATCGGACATACTGGAAAAATAACTTTGTGGACCTTTTCCATCGTGTAAAATTTATTTGGTTTTGATGTTTTCGGTTTGCTTTGCGATGAAATCATCTCTAATGCCATATATATTTAATTCATTTATCCACGTAAGAACATTTTTTAAAAAGTACTTAGAGTTATCTGCTCCATCTTCTCTAAAAATATGATTATTTTCTTTTATATAACTTTCTGTCCTTTCTATATAAGTGGTTTTATCTTGTATTAACCGTTAATTTACCTTTATCCGCTATGCTCACCATCAGATTATTTTTCATTAGGAATTTTTTCATATAAATAACTTCTTTAATAATACGAGTAAATAATAAAGCGAATACACATTTCCACAAAACTTTTTACTATAAGATAGTACGTACATTTCGGGGACGAAGTCCCCTTCTTTGGCTACAAAATAGTGAATTTAACCCTACGTTGAAGCTGAAGAGGGGGACTTCGTCCCCGAAATGTACATACTATCTTACAGTAAGAGTTTTGTGGAAATGTGTATTCGCTTTATTATTAAGTAGCGGAAGAATGTTTCACTTATTGTTTTCAATGTCAGTCTGTCCGTCTGTCCCCTTCATAATTTCCGCTTTTTTTGAAGTAGAAGGTTGAAATTCGGAATGTAGCTTACTATAAGCATGTGCACCTTCACTATTTAGTTTGGTTTTCATTGCCCCACTGGAGTGGGAGTTTCGGGGGCGGAAATTACAGGGGACCAAAAGGTCTATGCGTATTTATGCATATAAAGGAGTGAAATTCGGTATGCAGATTCCTTTAAGCAAGATCAACATTACTGTAAAGTTTGGGCCAAATTGTCCCAATAAGGTCGGAGTTGTGAGGGGGTGGCAGTCATTTGGTCTTTAGAACTATGGCAACATATGGAATGTTATATATCATTCGAAAGGAAATGATGCGAAACGGAAGAAGATAGAGCTCTTTTTCATTTTCTCGCTATGACGAGAAAATCAATTTTTCGAATAAAAAATTGGGGGGGGGTTAAAAAGTGCAGATAAAAGGGTAAGAATAAATGACCTCAGCGCTTCCGCTACTTTCCTATATTTTCCTCTGGAGGATTAATTTCTTGTTTATTAGTGTAATATATCCACTGTTTGTTGACTTCCTATATTCAAATAACTTCTTGATTAATTTTATCAGGAAATTTAAATTTATTAATAGATTAAGACATTCCTTGTGGATTTTATTCTTATTTTTTTATATCAACGTATTCTAAAACATTATAAATGTCCCCTACCATGTCTAATTGACATTATCATCCATGGCATACGTTAGCCCTGCATTAAGAATATTCAAACATTTTCTTGGCAACGTTGGAAAAATTATAAACATTAAGAAATTTGCAGTCACAAATGTGACTATCTGCTGCAAAATCCTTATATGATACTTCAAATGGAACATCATTGTTATCGTCTTCATTATTAAGTAGCGGAATAATGGAGGTACTTGTTGGTTTTACAATATCCGTCTGTCCGTTCGTCTTTCCCCTTCATAGTTTCCGCATTTTCTGAGGTAGAAAGTTGAAATTAGGAATGTAGCTTATTATGGGCATGTGCACCTTCACTATTTAGTTGATTTTGATTAGCCACTTAGGTTGGAGTTTCGGGGTTGAGAATTAGAGTGGACCAAACGGTCTACGTGTATTATGTATGTAAATGAGTGAAATTCGATATGGAGATTCCTCTAGACAAGTTCTACATTACATTGCTTATTACATTGCTATGAAGTTTGGACCAAATTGTCCCAATGGGATCAAAGTTGTGGGGGGAATTTCCGGAATGAGATGAAGGTGAACAGCTCGTTTCAATCTAAGGCTGAAATACTAGAGTTATAACTTCAGTAATACGCTTGGTAAGCTTTTTCAAATTGGTATATATGTCATTTGTATTATGTACGTCTGTTAGTGGTTTCCCATTATTTTTGAGAAGCTCTCTGATAAGTTTCCAATCTTGTTTGAGCTTCAGTTTTTCTCTGATGTCAATGTATACATTGCCAAAATTTAGTGCAACTGGTTTATGGCCTGAGGAAAGATCATTAACAGTGAATACTGTCAGATTTATAGAAGCCCTTCAATAATACAATATCGAGTACATCGCTTGTAGGCGAATGATCACAATAATATGTATTATCTGCATGACCGACTGTAATAATATCAGTTTGCCTTTGCACGTAGCCATATAAAAGAACACCGTTTTGGTTATGGCATCTTGAATTCCAGTACGAGTGCTTAACGTTTAGGTCACCCGCAATAATAACGGGTTAGAAAACGGCTCGTCAAGCTCATTTGAATCAATTCTATGTTTGGGGGAATTATAAAGAGCTACTAATTTCATCTCACCAAGTGTGGCATCAGTAATGATGGCAGAAACAGCTTCCATTCTCAGGTAGTCTCCCGATGCTAAATGCCTTTCTTAATAATAATTGCTGAACCGCCTGACTTATAGTGGGAAAAATTGTGTCTTTACGATAGAAATGCCGTTTCGGGAAATGGACCGCAATATATATAAAGAAAAATTACAGAGTACCCATTAGGGTTAAATTACATAATTATACAATGGCAAGGACCAATATAGTTAATTACAAATTATGCTGTGTCAAGGGCAAATAAGGTTAATTACACAATTATACAATGGCCAGGACCAATCGGTTTAACACAAAACATAGAATATTACAATAGCAGATGCTTTGCAACGCCCATCCAATCAGCGAACTGCCTAGGGCGTCAGTAACTGTTTAGTAGATTCGATTGTTCCTCTTAGCAATGGACTCTAAGAAAATTAATAACCTCCGGTTTTTTGTACAGTGGAGAATTTTCACCGAATTGGCGTCGTAATTATGCCCTTGGTTGACAATATGTTCAGCGAAGCTGGAGATGCCGAATTTTGTGTTTTTAATGCAAGCAAACTGTTTCAGTTACATTGCCATCAGAAAAAGCGATGTAAGACTAGAGTATTTTATTCAATAAATCATTTAGTGACGGAATTTGATGTAATGAATGGAGAAAGAGGAAATGACAGAGTAGGTGAAGTGGGCGTAACTACAAAAGAGCAGAGGAAGTTGAATAACGCAAAGGAAAGCGACGACAGAGAAAGATAAAGAAGAGAAGTGACGTGAAAAGTTGAGAAGAGGCAGAATCGGTTAAGACAGCGTGGATGAAGGATCAGAGGGGAAGAACGGATCGTCTTAACACGGAAGAATGTAACCAGCAGGAAAATGCTTTGTATACGATGAACGTTGATACGGAGGAAGAAAACCTAAGAGGAATGTTTTACATGAGGATAGTGCAATTAAAATTACAGCAACTGGAACATGTGTTTTAAATCAGCTTCCTGGACCCTGTCGATGTTTGCGAGCGTCCGAATGCGGTTACGTAACGTGTTGCCATTTGAGGTACTGGAAGGAATCGTTTACGGAACAAATAAGTAAGCAAGAAATTAACCTCATTGACTGGAAAGGTGTTTTCCCTACTGGACTTAAGAATTATGTCAATTATATGTGTGGATATTTAAAAGATAGCTGGAATTTTTAAACCGAATTACGTTCATTATTGATGAGAAGAATGTGTTTTCGTTATAACGAAGGACAGTTTAGTCTGTTGCTTAAATTGCATAATTGACATTTCTATTTGGAGAATTTAGCTCTTGCGCTTAATCCAATTGTCTTTTATAATTATTAGCTTATTTATCAAAGGCTAATTTTACTGTGGAATTGCATATTGGCTATATAGTGACTATATATTTATGTGGACTTTATATAAATTTAACTATTGGATAAGTTGAAAGAACGTTTTATGTAATTGAGTATTGGTATTAATGGCATCTTGGCCGAAGAGTCGACTTTATGGCATATTTCTAATATTTAATTATTGTCTTTGATATAATTATGCAGAGCTTCGTGCTAGCAGGACAGTTGATGAAATCTAACGGATAATTTTGTATTTTATGCATTACATAGGAGAATTTATATATTCTAGATTTTTCTTCTAAAGGGATTTTGGGGGGATGTTTTCGTGATATGGTCTGAGTCCACTGATACCGCTGGAGGGTACACTGAATGCTGTTGTTACCTGACGATCGTCGCAGGTACACCCCTTCTTGTCGACAGTGTTTCCTCTCGGTGATGGCACCTTTCAACAGGACAATGCTCCCTGCCATACTGCCAAAATTGTCCATGACTGGTTCGAGGAGCATGAGGATGAATTCAAGCTATTCCCATGGCCACCAAACTCCCCGGACCTCAATCCCATTGAACATTTGTGGGACCATCTCGTTCGCCATGTCCGCAAGCTGGACCCTCCACCACGCACGGTGATGGAATTACGGGATACACTGATCGCCGAATGGTCCCAGTTACCTGCAACCACCTTCCGAGGACTTATTGACTCTCTGTCACGTCGACTAGCTGCTGTGCTTGCCGCCAAAGGTGGATATTCCGGATACTAGCAGGGGTCATATTAATGTGTCCCACCCTGTATATTAATGGTCTATTCAGATTGTACACAATATTCTAGAATATGTTTTGTGCTTGGTGGTTTTTCAATTCATCCAACCGTTTAGGAGATAGAGGCCCTGAAAGTGTGGAACTGTTAAAGTTTTGTACCCAATTTCATCGATGAAGACAAAGTGATAGAGTGGGTCTTGCAGACATTCCTATTTTACTTTTTGATGGTCTTTAAGAATCCGAAGTCAGAATTTCAAAAATTCAAAAATCCGAAGTCAGAATTTCAAAAATTCAAAAATCGACTGCAAAGTCTTGGGGGCAGCAGTCCTATGGAGGCAGAATATGTGTTTGTGAGTATCGAAAAATATTGAATTATTTGAATTGGAACGTTGCCTGGGATAATTACAGTTTTAGGTAAGCAAAACAACCTCAAGATTTTAAATAAAAACTCAAATTGGTTTTCAGTAAGCTCACGTTGTTCAGATGTATACGAAGCCCGGATAACTTTTTGTCTTCTCAGACCAATACTCATTATTTTTTCGGTGGCATTTCGGTAGATATGAATTAATATGTATCCTTCGAAAGATTATTATAGAGCATAATACTGTATGCTTGTTGATATGAAGAGTCGAATTGATGTATGCTTTGTTATCGCCCGAGCAAAGGGACTCGTTCCTCTATCACCTTTCCACTCTTTCTCTTTAGTCTGCTAACTCTCCATTAACTCCATTTACTGATCATTTGTAAAGATTTTCAAGAAAATGTAAAATTCTAGGAACTATCAATTCTAAGAAAAGGCCAAAACAACAGTAATTAAACTGTGAATTGATATTGATGTTATCTCAATAAAAAAAATGGTGAAAATCGGTGATTTACTCATTCGTGGGTGATTTAAAGCTTCGTATAAGTGAAGTGTTGCCGAAAGTTATACAGCAGCAAGAAATGGCCTGGCGAGCACGAGCCACCGTTGAAACTGGCGTTCGTAAGTTGGGTAGTTTGGAATCGGAGTCTAATGTAATGCACTTAATCCTGAAAGTCATCATAATTTCTCAAATCACTTTTAAGTGCCTTGTTTCGTAATTGCTTTGTTCGAATGCGAATAGGAAGTGAATAGTAGATATTGTATTTACGTCGCCAAGTTATTCAGATTTCAGAATCAAATTCAGTGAAGCGATTCCGTTTATCACTTGTCAGTTTGTCTTTATTCGGATTCCCTTCACCTCAATCCCCTTCTCATTCATCGACTTCGCCGTCACAGTTCTACGAGCCGGCTGTCAGCACGTGTCTACACGTGAGGACGAGCCGGTTGTCAGCACGTCTCTGCACGTGAGGACGAGCTGGCTCGCACGGGCACTTCCGTGCCCAGGACTGTGAAACAGATTAAAGAGTGAACAATAAAACTTAAAATATGAACTCTACTTATCATTACATAAATTTTCCAATAATTTCGTTATTCTATTTCATCAAAACAAATTATCAATAATTATTAATTTCCTCCGTCGACAAAACCTAATTTTGGATTTGCAAAACGTTAACGTCTAACATCACTACATACCAGTACTACGAATTAGAAACATTTGTGGAACATACATAAAGTTGATTTATACAGTTTTTATGCAAATTAGTTTGATGTCATATGATTCCGGCGTGTACTTGACACCTAAGAAAGAGTTAGGTAAGTAGTTGGCCTCATAAAGGAACTTGCTTATTGTTGGTGCTCGTCTAGGTGAAACCACGATTGAAACAACGAAGCAGTGAGTAGATTCTAGAAAGATACGATGTCCAGAGTTTAAGTGTTGGAAAAATGACTCACAATCATTGTCTAACGGGATAACTGTAGCTCAAAGACAATACGAGCGAGCCCTCTGTCTACAGGAAAACAGATCATTCACTATGCAACAATCGAGAAAAGAATTTAATCAAGACTTCCCCACGAGTTGGGAATTGAAGCGGATTGAAATCAGCGGTTTATATGAAAAACCCCTTATTTCTGAAAAGAACCCTGTCAGTGGTGCCTGGGAGACGTGACTGGACACGTGAAGAAGGTTGGTTATATGGTCTGACAAATCGCAATCCACATTGTTTGGTCATGACCGTTTTGCGGGAGCATTTTGAAACGTTGAATGAAGCATATCTTATCAAGTATGTTCTGATAACGGTGTCATAGTATGGAACTTTTTATGCTGGTAGTGAGCTGGTCCCGTCCCGCTGCGGACGACCCGAATATATTATTGACGACTAAGCTCAATGCTGCAGTACTGCATTATTATCTTAAAAAAGCTTTATACTGCATTTTTTTATTATTCAGATCGTTAACCTAAAAATACTTTGTTACGCTCCCCTTGAGCCGAGGGTGGTTCAGCGGGGGAGGGTAACAGTAGGAGTCGGATCAGTAAGGGTAGATTACTCAATATAAAAAAACAAGCCAAGGAAATAGGATAAATATCTACCCTTCATTAATTACCAATAAAACAATACACTGTGAGAGGTATTTTTGTCACGCAATCAGAAATTAACTTAATATTTGGATCATTTAAAAGTTCCAGGAATTTCTCTAAGAAGTTCGCTGCAATGTCGGACTTAGCTTCACATGAACTCGTGCACTTAGCATCTGTCGGAGAGTTTCACCCTAACCAACACGTCCGTACCTTTAGGAGCTTTTTAGGGGATTTTCGGTAATATCAATATAAGTGTATGATTGCATGTAAGTATCTTTTATTGGTAGACGAATTTCCTAATAAATAGGAGTGAAAATAATTTCTCTACTAATCCATATTCGATTCATCAAAAAACACTTCTAAGAACTCTCTCTTTTGAGGTCATCATGGGATTTTTCATTTCGTAGTCAGCGAGGTATCAATCTGGGATAAATAACTATTTACTCCATTTCTGTCTCTATTGACTCGCATAATCAATCCTGAGTTGATTGGAAGAACGTGCACAACTGAATAATTGTCGGAGATCACTCAATCGCACAATATCGTTGGCGCACCCTTTAGCCACCGTGCGACTGTAACAGTTCATGCTCAGAGCCAACCTAAACCCATTCTGGGGTTGCTTAATTTCTGCTCTAGGGCAACAGAGTTCATACGACTAGTAACAGGAAAGGGAAACTGGGTAAGCTCTAGCAGGGACAGGAAGGGATCGTTAGTCTGACCAATTCGCCAGTTGATCAGTCATCCGTCTCGTCTGCCCAGGGCAGGCCTGTGGTCCATTTTTGTAGGACGTCGTTCTGGAAGTGCCAGTGCGTCTCACCTGTCGTCGCTACGGAGCTCGGATGCATCCCATTGTGGTCTCCTGTGCTGGTCCGTATCCTTCGGAGACCGTCCGCGTAAGCCACCTAAAGGAGGTCGTTTGGCTGAAGAACCAAGAATAGGAGTCTCGTCGATCTGCCGAACGCTGCGACGTCCCGTCGGGGAATATCGTGGGCTTCATTTGTGCGGTCCGCAGTCTATATGTAGGGTCGCCGGAGCTGAATCGGAGGAAACTGTTAATAAAAAAACGCCTTTTTGTATGACGACATCTCAAATAAAATATGCTTGGGAAGAGAGGACAACATGTGCAGGTAAAACAGACCCAATTATATTCTATAATTGCATCAATTACGTGCGTTTTATTGCAAGAAAAACAAAATGTACAGCAACCTCTTTCTTGACAGCCATGACAGCCCGGAAGCCTCAGAAAAAACTACGGTAACTCAAAATACACATATCAAAAAATTACACATTACTGCGTAGTCAAGGTTGGCCAAAGTATCCAGTGGGATTGTTGCACATGCCGTTTCAAATTTTTCCTGAAAGACCGTGAGTGTAGACGATTTTCTCCGTACGGAAGTCGAAAATGGACATATAGAATAAAAGTTTACAAAAACGATTTGCAAGTTTATTATACAGAACAAATACAACAACAATGATAGCTATATAGTTATCCAAATTAACAATAATTAACAATTTCTCCCTTTATTTTGGGATTACAATAAATACTTGCTAAACTTTTTTAATTTTAATGTTAACAAAGGCTTAGGTAATAACTCTGCTGTATTATCTTGACTTTTAACATACACTAAATCAAATGAACCTCTTTGGTTTAAAGCCCGTACTGCATGATATCGTATGTCGATATACTTGGTCTTAATATTAACTATTACATTCATAGCAAAAGTTAGCCGTTTCGTTATCACATGTTAACCAATGGTTTCCAAGATTGAAAATCAAAACCCTCACATTCACTTAAATTATATGTGATCCACATGAACTCTCTAACTCCTAAATCCAAAGCAACATACTCAGCTCCCATAGCTGACTTAGCTACACAACGCTGATTATAGGACCTCCAACCAAGAAAAATATCATGTAAAGACCAAATAAAACCTGAAAATGAACATCTTGAACCAACAGCTGTTCTCCATGCTGCGTCTGTTAACATAACCAATCTCGACTTAACCAAACCATAACAAACATAACCAAACCATGCTTTGGTGTTTAGTCAATGACAAAATCCTTAGTTGTATTAACATAATACAAAATTCGTAAGAAAGCATTCCAATGCACAGTCAACGGATTCGAGGAAAAGTGAGCAAAATAAATAACAGCGTGCATTATATCTAGGTGTGTTCGGTTTGCTAGAAATAAAAGAGAACCAGTCAATTTTCTGTATAAGAATTGCTCCTTCATTTCTTCATTTTCACCAAACAATTAACAAAGTCTTTTCCAACTTCCATTGGAGTATAAACCCTTAAACTCATAAGTTTAGCAAACGTAGCTACAATCTTCGAAATGTATGAAAACTGGTGTATATAATATTGCCCCTCAATATATACGAAGTTCTACACCCAAAAAACGTCGACTCGATCCAAGATTAACCAACTCCTAGCTCTTCGTCACCAGAAGCCTTTCCTTTATCGCTTGAGGATAGTCCACTGGCCACACGTGAACTAAATTCACACCAATACGGGTTGCAGCTTCTTGAAAAGCCCACTCATGAATCAGAGTCGCAGGACATATTTTTAGTACAGTAGCGCAAATAATTTATTTAAGTCACTGGCATCCATCTTATAATTCAGAGGTACGACGAGGCGAAGGATTTGGCATGGTGAGGATAATTATCCTAAAAAAACTTTATGATCCCCTTGAGCCAAGGGTAGTTCAGCGGGGGAGGGTAACAGCAGGAGCCGGATTTGGAAGGGTAGATAATTATGCTATTTCATTGACTTGTTTATTTATATTGAGTAATCTGCCCTTACTAATTCGATTCCTGCTGTTACCCTCCCCCGCTGAAATACCGTCGGCTCATGGGGAGCGCAACAAAGATTTTTTTCATGGTAAAAACAGACTTAATTGACATAGCTATGTTACTCAACAATAATATATATCAAATATATGGTTAATTCAAAAATATTCTAGTTAATAATTAAACGTGTTATTCAAAAATATTCCAGTTTCGATTCGTATTGTATTCCAAGCGACCCGAATACCTTTCAGGGTCGATTCCACTCTTTCCATCCTTGCTACTAATGCGTTATATTCCTTACATGTGGGATTCTCCTCGCTATCTCAGGTATTTTCTAATTTATTTCCTTGCTCTAATACCTGGATTCTGTTCCTGAGATCATGTATGATCTCCAGACATAGATTTATGGGGTTATCCAAAGTTTTAATCAAATTTAAAAGTTCATCTAATCTTTGATCAAGACTTCTCCCACCTTCAGTTTCTCTTTAAGAACCTGAAGGAATACTTGTCGTAACTTGTAAAGTTGGCTTCTGTCCTTCATTACCTGCCAAACTTGGATTTTGTTCTCCACGAACTAACTGCTCTTCATAACTTGCATGTGATAAAAGTCTCGTTCTACTTTAAGTCTTTCTACTACTACTGACTCGTGCTTGTCGTTGTTCCCCAGGAGTTGCAACACCGCATTTTTATCTTCCATGCGGTGGCTTCTTTATGGACGACAATGCTCTATTGTTCATCGTGCACGGTTGGTTTAACAGTGGTTTAGCTTGTGTAGAGCACGAAGATGACTTCCGTCATTTATCCCAGAAGGTTCAGAACCTAGATCTCAATTCGATACAGAATGTTATGCATGTTGAAACTCGATACTGATAGGAAGATCCTCTACTAATACATTGCTTTGCAATGAAATTGCCCCACCCACAAGGAGTTATCCGAATGAGCCAAAAGTAAGTATACAGAGAGAGATACATCTGACCACACCTTTATTACGTTATGGAACCAAGACGTGCACTCGTTTGTACAGGTGTCCCAACGGAATGCGGTATCAGTAGGTTGTGGCACCACCTCTAGCGGCGATGCATTGTTCCTCATTCCGAAACGAAAGGCCATTGAGTCAAATCTTTTTACAGAGAAGATATGTTAATATTGTAGAGTGACCTCTTAAAATTTCAACCAAATTCGTGATTACATGTCCGTGCGGTCGCCTTCAACATTCTACTCTTCAGCAATTCGTACATCTGTTGCTATTCCGGCCAAAAGATGTCAAATATAACAGTGAGCAGATATTTCTTATTCATTGACCAATGTTTGTATTTCTGGAATAAAGTAGTTGTTTTCAGAGCTGAAGGTAGATGTAATTAATATGGTGTTTCTAATAAAAGGTCATTGTGTAAAAAGATGATCTTTCTATAACTTTTTTTTACTGGAGCTCTTCATAAGATGAAATAAAAATTCCTACACCATCATTCGTCATTAGAATTTGTTTAAAAACGTATTATTATAATTGTCACTTGTGTAAAAATTTCCAATGAACATTAAAAAATCTTCTTGATGAACATAAAAAATCTAAAGGATGAAAATCTTAATAACTGTATTGTCGGTATAACCATTGAATAACGGCGAGCGTGCGTTCGTTCCTTTGTTTGCATAATTGCAATAATTCTCTTGAATCCATTATTTTTATATAAGGACATTCATATGATTAGTTGGTTCAGAAAGTTATTGCTAATGAAAAATTTCTTAATAAACGACTAATTACTCTGTCCGTTTCTCTTAATTTTGATGATTGTAATTTATAAGAATGCTTTTTAATGTAGGCGAGAATTTCATTTATGCAATAGAGTGCTTTTCTATACAATTTAGTTTAGGTCTATATATTCGTTTTGGTTCTTCCCTCGGTTATTTTCGATTTTTCACGTGAATAAAGGTTCACATCACACAGAAAGTCCTTGCAATTTGTTTTTTTTTATTTTAAATAACTTTGTCAACCCTCTATTGGTTTATGAAATGTTTACTTTATCTTTTTATATCTTCACATATTTCTGGAGGTGTTAAAATATTTTCACCGATCATTTTTGTGAGATATTATTTATTTTTTTGAAATAAGATTATTTTATTTTACAATTTGTGAATTACTGCCGGTCCAAATTTATATGAGGGCTGGAAATTTATTAATGATTACCAGCTATCCTAATGTTACACTTTCTGTTCAGAATAGAAAGTCGGTAAAGAAATGTTTTCGAAATTAGAGCAGCCATTCCTGGCTTAAAATTGAAACTGTAAGGAGCCGAACTGCAAAAGAGTTCAACCAGGGACTTATAGAGGCCTGTATATCTGATGCATTACTGTATAATACGGTAAGAAAATGGGTGAACGCATTCAAGCGGTTGTATGCGATTGCGATTGTGTGATCCTTATTCACAAGGTATATTTTGGTAACGAACGAACTATGAACACTGCATACTATTCACATTTCTTGCAACACAAAAAGCCCTGCGGAGAAAACGGCCTCATTTTTACGCCACTCCCCCCATTATCCTCTATGACAATGCCCGTTCTTATTGGCAATGCTATGCCACCTTCCATACTCGTCAGATCTTAGCTACTGTGACTTCGATTTATTCGTAGCATTCGTTTTCACGTTTCCCGATGTCAGTCCACCTCTATTATATCAAGAGATCTGGGGCTGTTGACGGAGTTATAAAGCTACCCAACGATGGAAAAAAAAAGTTATGGACAATGCTGAGGACTATATTGAGGAACTGGAAAAAGGAATCTGTGGTACGCCTTTCCAGTGCTAATCTGTATCGTAGTCATTATTAAATTTCCAATCCTCGTATTTGGTGGAACCAAACTAAGTTTATTTATGCGAAGGAGAGTTGCTTAACCAAAAGTTCACGAAAGAAAAAGGATTCTAGAATCAGCGATAGCTCTATGTAATTCATTCTGTTTTGCTCTATGTATAACCCCTTGCATCGATTGGTGATCGACGTGAATATCTCGATTGAATACACACCTTATACTCTACTTATATAGTTTGGCGATTATAAGAACGCTCATGACCATTCTCATTTACTGAAGATCTAACGTTGTCACATGACCAATGTAGCCAATCATCTTTAACAATAACTTCTTTTCCTCAGCCTTTGTAAAAAATATATGTGTTTGTGAGATTTTAATGCAGGATAATCCATGGCATCGGAAGTTGTACGCCAAGTGTCTTCCTATAATCGCCCGACTATAGTCGTGAAAAAGTAAAATTTGATGCGAATAACCATGTAGTAATTCCATATCCAAATTTGGAATAATTTTGCATAAAATAACTATTACCAATTTTCTTCTCGTTAACGTTTTTCGGAGCCATTTCATCAGAGTCGTAAGCCGACAGAGTTGCAAAGTGAGCTTCTCAAAATGACCTTTAAAATGTACTCTTAAATGAGATACCAAAATCTTTTCGTTTAAATAGGTCTAATTTATATTTCGAAAAATTTTTAGAAATGATTTTCTTCTCATTCAGCATCAACCCACTTTCATTATACCATTTATTTAGAATGTTGATGTTGTGATTAATCTCTACGCTTTGTGATATTCGTTCGGATAATAAATTTCGTTAGGAAATTGTCGTCGACATATGAATTTAAGATAATTGAATTTCAGTAGCCGCTTGAAAAAAAAAAAGACTCAATAAATGCACCTTACAAAATGACGCTGAGTGTAAAGCCCTGCATGATACCACGGTTTTATGTGTTAGATGTTGACAAAAAATATACGTTTGCACAGATAGTTCCATGACATTATTAGTATTGAATCACTAACCCCTAATATGCGGAATTCCTCACGAAATAATAAACTTCTGACATATCGGTGGTTCTCGATATAAAAAGCTTAATCACATTGGATTGCATTACTAGCATACCACAAAATCTTTTCTAAAGCATATGTTGCAGCATTTCCCGGTCGACTGCCCTATTCTTATTTTAGGATTACGCCCCATACATAACCCGTTCAGGTCGCTAAAAATATGTTTCTCCGCAAACCTTACGGAACAGAGCAGAGTCGTAATTGGACGGTAGTTCTTATAATCTTAATGGTTTCCTGTTTTATACACTTAGAATGATAGAGAATCGTTTGAGTCCTTCAGGAACAAGCGTGTTTTAATTATTAACTCTACATAAAATGAGTAACTTAATCCAATTTCTAAAGATAATGCAAAAAAGCGATCCATCGTAACATTTAAATTTCATTTTGTAACGGCAAAATATATCTTCTTCATCGTAGGTGGAGAAAGTTTCAGAAGGACATATCTACCTGTCAAGTATAGGGGTTGCTTTCATAAAATACCATAATTCAAAATTTATAGAGAAATTTTTCTGCCGTTAGTCTCTATAATTTCACGCTTAGTTCGAGGTATCTCACTTTTGAAATCTCTATTAAATTGTTTAAGATCCATCAAATACAGGGTATCATGTCAATGTTACGAAATATTATTACAAAGTAACTATTATAGTTTTAGCTGTATGATTCATCGCAAGAGAAAGACTAACTCTTGAAGATTTTTTACAATGTCCTTAACCTTCTACATTGACATCCTTTGTCACCTGCAGAACGTCTAAGCAATATTCAATTTTGTTCCATGATTATATTATAAACGTAGGAGTTGTGATAATTATATATTAATTAAGATGAATAACACTCCTTAATTGAAAGAAGACAGATAAATTAAAATAAATAATTAAAAAACAATGAAAAATTTCACCCAATTGGTAAAGTAAAAGTTGAATGACGAAATGTAAATGAAACACAGGACTTGTGGAGAATTCAGATGAAACACAGAAGAAACACAGAAGAGACGAAGATCCAGCGAAGAAACGTTACACGAACACGACCTTCTTCAGTTATACAGATAAAGAAGGTCTATGATGGAAGTTCGATGATTTGTAATACGTAGATGACTAACTTGAATAACGTTTTCGGGATTTTTTTCCCATCATCAGTAATAAAGATTTTTTGAATAAATGGATGACATTTACATTTCGTCATTCAACTTTTACTTTACCAATTGGGTGACATTTTTCATTGTTTTTTAATTATTTATTTTAATTTATCTGTCTTCTTTCAATTAAGGAATGTTATTCATCTTAATTAATATATAATTTGTTCCATGATTTTGCAATAATTCTTGTGTAACACCAGCAATAGTATCTGTTAACCTTCTTCTAAGTGTGCCCCTGTCAGGTACACGTGTTGCAAAAACTCCCCTCTCCTTAAACTTACAAGGGAACTACACGAACCTGTATCAGAAAACTCTTTTGCGCAAACACACCTTGGAAGAGGTGGCATTATCAGAAACGGAAGTGACGATCAAATAAAACATGGCGGAGCTATAATCAACATCGTTAACGGCGGTCGCCAAAGAATAGCAGTTAGAGCAGTGTTATTAAGCACAAAACTTTAATTTTCCTATATTATCATTCGTCTCGAAATTATTATTATAAGATGAGGTAAGCACTCCTGAATACTATTTTTATTTTAAATTATACAGCACCGCGATACAAAACGCCCTCACCAACGCAACGTATCACTCTACAGCCTTGCTCTCGTTTCACTCGCGAATAAATGACGCCAGCCCCGGAAAATTTACGAAGATTACCGAATTAATAAATAAAATGAAATAATAAATTAAGGAAATGGTTATTAATTATTATACAGATTCCTTTTTACTGGATGGCAGTTAGCTAATATTAATAATCCATTTTTAAGAACTATGTTTGTTGAGAAACTTAGGAATCCATTCAATTGTCGTCTGCTGCTACTTTTACAAAACATTATGAGTGATGGAATGGTAAGGAAATGGGTGAGAGCATTTAAAGATGGCCGCACAAATGTGCATGATGAAGAACGGAGTGGGCGTCCTTCGGTCGTTAATGAAGATTTGGTGCAGAAAGTGGACGAAAAGGTGAGAGAAAACAGACGCTTTACAATTTCATCATTGTGCGACTGCTTTCCTCAATATTCTCGTAGTGTTTTGTATCGCATTGTGACCGAGAACTTGAATTACCGGAAATTGTGTTCACGTTGGGTTCCAAAAATGTTGACGGATTTGCACAAAACCCAACGTTTAGGCAGTGCATTGACTTTCCTTGAGCGGTACCACAATGAAGGTGAAGATTTTTTAGACCAAATTGTTACTGGTGACGAAACATGGGTGGCCTACGTCACACCAGAATCGAAACAACAATCCATGGAATGGCGACATTCATCATCACCCAAAAAAGTGAAGTTTAAGCAAACAATTTCTGCCCGGAAAATCATGTGCACAGTTTTTTGGGACAGAAAAGGAGTATTGCTAGTGGAGTTTCTGCCTCGTAATGAGACAATCAATGCAGCGTCTTATTGTGAGACATTGAACAATCTGCGTCGTGCAATGCAGAACAAAAGACGTGGCAAGTTGAGTAAGGGTATCGTTTTGCTGCATGACAATGCCCGTCCACATGTGGCTAATCGGACCAAAGATCTCATCAAATCTTTTAAATGGGAAACTCTAGATCATCCTCCATACAGCCCTGATCTGGCGCCCAGCGACTACCATTTGTTCATGCACTTGAAGAAACACCTGGGTGGTCAGCGTCTTCAAGACGATAACGAAGTCAAAACATTTGTGATACAGTGGTTAACAAGTCAGGCGGCAGAATTTTATGAGGAGGGTATTCAAAAACTGGTGCCACGTTATGACAAGTGCCTCAATATTCATGGAAATTATGTAGAAAAGTAGATTAAGGTACAGGCTTTCATGTAAAAATAAAATTATTGCGATATCTTTGAACGTCTTTTTTAATTCCAAAACGGTACTTACTTAAAAAACATGCCTCGTATATGCAGCGCCACTTTTCAATAGAGTTCCCGCCCTACGGGGAGCTAGAAACTTTAGCTTCTTTTTAACAATGGAGCTCGATGACCATGAATATCTATAGATATTCATGTAAAGTGAATTCGTGCGTATTGTTCCGTTAAGCACTTTATTTTTTATTTTATTTATTTATTAATCAAGCACCCCGGACCATGGCGTAAAAGGGAAAGGATACTATGGATCTAAACATTACATACGTCAAAGACAAGTGTCACAATACAAAACCAAAGAAAAACTGCTCTCGAAAGGCTAACGGGCCCGAAGTCAACACTATACAAAAGGACTAAAACTAAGATTGATTACTGAGATAAAATTGGGTTATGCGTTTCTTTAATGGATGCAAGTGGTAAGGCAAGAGGTGGAAGTACAGAGGTAAACGGCAGATCGAATGTCCATCGGCAATGCATTCCATAAGGATATTGCAGAATACGGAAAACTCTTAGATTTTTGAGCTGACACAATGAACGGAATCTCAAACAAATATCTTCGAGTTTGTCGAACTTGACTAGAAGATTTAAACCAGTGCCTACTGAATATAGCAGGATGTTTATCATTCCGAAGAGCTACGTCGACCTCGACAGTTAACGCCACTTTCATAATTGTCGTGACAGTGGGTAGATTAAAATCCGATCAGGTCGACGTCACTGAATCCAGTCTACCCAAATTGAAGGCTACCCGAATAAGCTTGTTATAAGCAACGGTCAATCTTTTGAGATTTACTGAGGAGGTGGACGACCAAAATAGAGCTCCATATTTAAGCTGGGGAACTATCACAACCAAAATGAACCGACGAATCTGACATATAGTGAGAATAGATCGAAGTCTTTTCACCAGGTAGGACTTGCGATGTAAAGAACTTATTAATTGGTCAAAGTAAACGTTGAATTTCAAACTGGTGTCAAAAGTAATGCCCAATATCTTAACAGTAGAGGTATAATTCTCGTCTTTTGGTAAATCTAAAATATTAGTTTTATCCTCATTCAACCTGAGACCTCTACTAGAATACCAGTCTGCCAGATAGCTCAAATCGTGCTGGAGTAATTCTATAATATCATTCTGCTCGTATGATGGATAGTTAGCGAACAAGACTTTATTTTCAACATAGCTGACTATTTTCAAATTGAATTTATGATCGTAAATTGATGCGGTAGCTGCCGCGAAATATAATCCCTTGGATATTCCCTCGTTTGGATTCTTTATACACCACTGGATCAGAGCCAATGTAATTTAAGCGATTCTGATAGTAGTCACGCAATAAAGCAATATAACCTTGTGAAACCCCCAAACGCTCAAGATCTTAAAAAACTGGGGTCTAGAAACAGTGTCATATGCTTTGGAAATGTCTGTTTGTACGATAATGAAGTTATGATGTTGATCGCAGGCTTCCATGGCGTTCATATAGATCTGGAGAGGAATCCAAATCACTTTATGTCCAGGTCGACTACCCTTTTGTTGCATAGGAATCCTAGTCCACAAATATTCCACCATGCGCTGAAAAACTAGTTTTTCTATAATTTTCGAAAACGGAGATAACGCAGATATCGGCCGATAATTAGAAATATTGAGGGGACACCCCTTTTTATACGTAGGATTTATCTTGGCCATTTTAAGGACTAACGGAAATTTCCCAGTTTTTACTATTAATTGACACAAAGAAAAAATCATGTTGTAGCCGGTTAAATTGAAGCAATGGAAAATTTAGTCCTGTAATTTTAACAGTTTTTAAAATTTTTAAAAAGCTCCCTCCCGTCGGAATTTTAGGATCAGGTGAGCCGAAATGGATTTTGGCGCCACTCACAATTATTTTATCAGGCTGTAGAAAATCCGTTGGATTATTGACACAGTCTAAATATTTCTCATGTTCCTCATAGGACAGTCTGGGAGCCTGAGACGTACACGTATGACGGATAAGCTCCCATATCTGAGTCAAACTGGCAGACCGAGCAATTGCCTTCCTCTTTGCCTTACGTATTTCATGTTTAAAATTTTGATTGGCTTGCTTATTAGCTAGATGTGACAAATGATCCCTATGTCGGACATACTCGATATAGGCTGTTTGTTTCATTGACCATTTACTAAAAAGGGCATCATTCCACCAATATTTGCCCCTGCTAGATCCCTGTCTTACAATCTTGAATTGGAAACCCGCCGCCATGGCAGCCTCTGTAACACAGGCATTTATGTAATCCAATAGCACATTGACATCATCAATAATGTTAATATATTGATATAAAAGTGAGTCTAAGTTCTTACAAAATAGATCTTTACTAAATCTTCGATATGTCGGAATTATTCTTGGTCGCGAGTTTGCAGTAATTAAACGATCTCTAGGAAAGTTCAGGGTGACACAAATCACTTTGTGGTCTAACTTCGGGACTGTAAAATAATTTCTATCGGACAGGACCATGATTCCGGAATGTATATATGGTCAATAAGACTCGAGGAAACGTTTGTAACACGTGTAGGACGGTTAATTATCTGTTTCAATCCCAAGGCCGACGTGCAGGCCAACAGAGTACACAGTTCACTTGAAGCCTGGAGAGCATTACAATTAAAGTCACCGACAACGATGTTTATGTTGAACATCAAGGTGACTAAGCACTTCTGTGCAGGCATCCATAGAGATGTAAGTTGGACGGTAAATGAGCAAAAGGACAAACCACTTCGTGCCTATATAGCATTTAATAGTGAGATATTCCATACCGTCCACTTGATCGGACCTGAGTATATGAGTTTTGATTGTAGCAGCCACAAAGATCATCCCCCCGCCATCCCGAGTAGGGCGGTCAGCTCGATAAATGTTATAACCTGGAATAGCAATTGTATTATCTTCACAGAAAGTGGTCAACCAAGTTTCGGTAATACAACAAATGTCCACTGATTTAGCCGGTAATAGCACTTGAAGGTCGTCAATTTTTGAAAATACAGACCGCGCATTTAGATAAAGTATCTTGTTATCATCTACTTGGGTAGGTAGGTGATATAACTATGACTTTAACAATGGAGTCTTTGTAAGGCTACATGTGCTCAACTTTTTTTCGTTTTAGCAGTTTTTTTAAAGAAACAAAATTTAGTGAGTTCTTATTTTGCAAACATCAACCGTAGCTTTAGATGAGTAAAATATTTCAATTTGGTGTGAATCTGTGAGGTACAGGTTCGTGAAGTTCCCTTGTTAGTGTACCATGCAACGATGCTTTTATAATCAAGTAGTGATCGTCTATATTACTAAAATTACGTTGTACGGTGATCAGGGACTTGGTTTCATGGTACCATAAAACACGCTGCGTTTCGTCTTGAATTGACGCCTAAACTTTAAGAGATAGACAAAAATTTCCAATTAAAAACTTGTTCAGCATCAAATTCCAAGCAAAACTCCCAGAACATTCCAAAATATGTCCGAAATTTTTTAACGAATCATCCAAAACATTCCAAACTCCGTGATTTTTAACGAATCACCCAAAAATTTTAGTGCAACCGCTTTCACATTCTTACGATTGCAGCGCCTCCGATTGTCGTATGGGTCCTCCTCGAATGCATCAGCGGTGACGTCGTATCAAGGTTTAAAGCCAAAGACCGACGGACCTGACGATTTAAAGAGGAAAATCACGGAAGTCATTTAAAGCATCACTTTATAGATGCTAAAAAACGCTTAGAAATCGATATTCGCCAAATATAAAATCTGTATTGTGCGCAACGGTGCACATGATGAAGTTTAAGGAAAGTATTGAGTTTGAGAATATGTCTAAAAAATGTCAACGCAATCCAGGAATAAAAACTGGTGCTATAAGCAAGTTTAATATCGCCATACATTTGTAGACACCCTATATATAAAACGCTAGAGCCACCCAGAAATCTCTTGGAAGTTAATAAAATCATTTCCACCCAGAAATCAAGAAAAATGTGAAAGAGGACAATCTTGAAAGTATTTTACTGTTATCCATGGATTATTGATTTTCCTCTCGTTCATTTCATATTGTCCTCTTTCACATTTTTCTTGATTTCTCATGATCACTGACTGTTTCTAAATTTGAAATTTGTGATCGTGATGATCTCAGTATTATAGCTGGCGAGTTTTTTTTGTCTCATTTTTAATCCATCAATCAGTGTTCTATCCTGAAGGGGGAGGGCGTTTTCCACATGTGCAAAATTTCTCGAGTTCAAAACTTCAAAATGAAAAATACTTATAAATATAAAATGTCCGGACATTTATGAGGCTTTATGAGGGAACATTAAAATATCTGTTAGACTATTTAATATTAAAAA
>JAHWFO010083270.1:136417-150927 GCA_023313115.1 Rhysida immarginata
TCTTGCGATTGGAGCCAAATCTGCAGCAGCGCCACAGTTTCACAAAAAAACCCGCGGAGACAATTTCGAGTGACTGCACACTTTAATGTTCGGTTGCAATTTTTTCTACAAATATCTCATCAAAAATTGTAAACTAAATTTTTTAGTTTACTTTTAACTCTAATAAAGAAATGTATGCAACAATTGGTTTCAGATAAGCATTAAATCTCCAGTAATAAAAAATTATTTTCTTCTATGTCAATGTAAAAGCATAAGGAAGTTTCACTACTTCCCTTCTATGATTATGCTGCGATGTAGACGAAATTCAGGCGATTAAAGTGATCTTACGAATATGAACATGGTGCGATTATGTACTCAATAGGATAAGTGGTTCAAAAGTTTTAAGAACATTTACAGACATACACTGAATTTTTATATATAAAGAAGATATTCATTATCTCTATTCTTCAATAAATATAGCAGAAGAGAGAAGTAAAGATCATGATGCAACAGAATGAACAAATGTGAAACGGTCGAAATCTTTGGTGGAAAGCGTAAAGTCGTGTGATGCTAGCGCCATCCAATGGCAAAAACCGCCAGTGGGCATACAAACAAACAACAAACGGAAAATGAATTTTATATATAAGATTTTGTTAATTCGAACAAAACATTTGGAAAATTTTAATTTCATTTTCCTGGTACCTTTGTCGTCCAACCTAAAAAGTTCTTCCGTCTATTGTTAAAACGAAATGATCCGTAACCACCGAGAGAGAAGGCCTCTGCCACAGAGGAATAAGAAACAGGGAAAACTCCCTATAGCCAACACCTCCTAGGTGAATCGTCGTTTATTGTTACATCATCATAATTCGACCATTGTTAATCATATATCCACCAATAATAAGCTCTAAATTTGGTCGACTTATGATGATGTAACAATGCATGACGTTTCAGCTGTTTGGTTTTCTTTTTAGGAGGTATAGCCGCAAGGGAAACTTTTCTGAAGATCACGTGACGAAAGTCAACCAATGAAATTTTCCTTTAAAACATTTCTGGCTTCGCGGCGCTACTGTCGGTTTAGTTATAAGCACAGAGGAATAAGAAATACGTCTATGGTCATAAGTACGTCATTCTCCCGAAAATCGAGGCTAACGAGAAATACAGGCTCCGGCACTGAAAATCACCTGACCAAGATAGGTCTATTAACAATTCAATCTTCATTGTTTCCAACAAAGGATAAAACACTAATTGTTAAAATACAAGATGGAAACAATGAAAGTTACATTGTTAATAGACCTATCTTGGTCATGTGACTTTTCAGTGCCGGAGCGTGTCTTTCTCGGTAGCCTCGCCCGCAAATGGATTGTTGGAGAGGCAAGTTATAAATAAGGTCAGATAAATACGTTGCTTAACGTTCTTTTCGTGGGAATTATTTTCATACTTTAATTAAAGTTAATTAAAAACTTTGAAAACCGGTTCTACTATGCAAGGTGGATTATCAAAGATGAAAAGAAATTATTATTACATTACCACGATTTCTTTTTTATGGTCTCTGATTAACAAGAGCAACGGTGAGCTAATACACTGAGTGTGCATATTATTATGGCCATCTGACATGTTTATGCAAATGCGCGCACGGACGTAGCCACAATGTTGGTAGCGGGCCGGACCAATATAAAAAGGGAAGCTGAGTGTCGTCGACAACAGTAGACGTGTTCCATTCTTCAATTATGGGTAAACGACGCGATTTAACAGCCTTCGAACGCGGGATGATTGTAGGTGTTCGGAACTATGGAGCGAGTATCAGCGAAACAGCAGCCGTCGTTAAAGCAGCCGGAAGAAGGGGTCTGAACGTTCGCGTTGTAGCCGCTCGCGGATGGTTGATGATCGGACAGAACGGAGACTGTCACGACTGGTAAGGGATAACAGAAGGGCAACTGTGCATCAAATCAAAACGGGGTCTCTGAATCTTAATCAGGGGTCCTCCAAAATGGTCTCTGAATGCACTGTCCGCCGCACACTGCATCGCATGAGATACGGAAGCCGAAGACCTGTCCGCACACCTTTGCTGTCTGCAGCCAACAATCGGAAACGACTCCAATTCGCTCAGGAGCACAAGGACTGGACTATCGAGCAGTGGAAACAAATCATGTGGTCTGACGAGTCACGATTCCAGTTACATCATGCAGACGGCCGCGTGAGAATCTGGCGGAAACAGCACGAAAGCATGGACCCCGCATGCATGAGTACAACCTTTCAGGCCGGTGCGGGCAGTGTTATGGTCTAGGGAATGTTTTCCTGGGATGCGTTGAAAAACGTCTGCATAGCGCAGTATACCTCCGCATCGTCGCCGATCAAGTCCACCCTGTTATGTTGATGGCGTACCCCAATGGAGATGGCTACTTCCAGCAAGACAATGCGCCATGCCACAGAGCTCGTATTGTGCAGGAGTGGTTCCACGAACATGAGGGGGACTTTACTTTACTTCGGTGGCCCCCACAATTCCCAGATCTCACTCCAATTGAGCATTTGTGGGACGAAGTCGAACGAACCATCAGACCGCTGGATCCATTACCGTCCAGTCTAGCACAACTAGACAGTGCTATCCATCAGCCATGGTGTCAGATTCCTCCCACCACCTTCCAACATCTCGTGGAATCAATGCCACGAAGATTCACCGCAGTATTAAAGGCAAAAGGTGGCCCAACGAGATACTGACAGGGTAGTCATAATAATATGCTCAGTCAGTGTATAAACATGAGTGCTTCATATGAGTGATCACGTGACGAATCAAGAATTTTTCGTTTATATAAAACATTTTTTTATTTTTGAATACAAATTTATGTGTTTTAACATTATACAGGGTGTAAATTATCGCCTTCAAAAAATCTACACTACGATGTAGACGAAATTCAGGCGATTAAAATGATATAAGTCATTTGGGATCGCAAATCGCAAGCAAGCCGTAAATAGAATCTCAAACTAAGTTGAATGGCGTGGCGCTGCGTAGCACTAGCCAAATTTGGGCGACTGTGTTCGCGCGGCGCGGCCTGGCTGGTTCCCCCGCTCCCACTACCTCATCCCGAAGAGGCCCGCCTTCCATTCCAACGTGCGGTACGTGGCACGAGGTTGGTACTGCTCGTACTACTGACTCCGTCGCGAGATCAGAGTACGTCACGATTGAGCACATATTCGCACCACATTCATATTCGTTAGGTTCAGAGTAAGGTTTTTACGTGCCGAGCTTCAGGTTGGGGAGGTGGGGGGGGGGGGGGGAAATCTATATACGTATATCAGATAAATTTGGTTTGCTTGCATGTGTGAACAATGAATCCGTCGTGTTTGCTTCAACAATGGGCTGGTCGTGTTTATATAAGGCATGTTCAAGTGAAAGTGATTCGGGCTGTAGCGCGCGAGCAAGTGAGTGCGTAGGCACAGGCAAACGGGTGGTTGTTGACGTATCGTCTGCTTGTTTGATAAGCTCTGCTGTGGGAAGTTACGTTAGGCTTATGCTCGTATTTCGTTTGTGTTACAACGGACCCTCCTATTAAGTTTCCATCCAAAACTGACCAACGAGCGGTGATAATGTTTCTGAAAGCTGAGGACATTCCACCAGTTGACATTCATGCTCGGATGTTGAATGTTTATGGAGAAGCATGTGTCTCGAAAGCAACCGTCGTGCGTTGGACCAAAATGTTCCATGATGGTCGTGTGGAAACGGCTGATAAACCATGTCCTGGCCAAGGAAACGTGTTCATCACCGATCAATTGAAGACAGACATGGATAAGTCAATAAAATTAAGAACAATCATCCGCATTAAGTAATTGAATTGCTTACTGGAAAATGTCAATATTGGAAAAAAAGATACAGGAGCAGGACATAGATAAATACGCTATAAAAATGAAAAAAGTGACAAAATGACTCAATAAACTGTTGATCCAAAAACATAAAGTTATGAAATTTCATGTGATGATAAATTTAAAAGCATCTTTCGAGAAAATATAACACACTACTGGAAAATGAATGGCCAACCAATCAACGGAAAAATCTATTGAAACACAGATAAATAAATGCTTTAGTTTAATAAATACTAAGAAAAACCCAAGCATGCAACATATTTCCAAAAGATAAACTTAATAAACTTTAGGTGACCAAATGTAAATGCAACAAAAAGTTCAGTCCGAAATCATGTGAAGTTTTGTACTGAATACTTTTGGAGCAGACGATTCCGAGCGAGATCTTCAAAATGATTTGTTTGATCTACCATCTCGAAAAATTTGAGAGACGACCGGAATTTAAATTATACCAGTACACCAGCATGGACTAGCCAAGCGCCCAAAATAAACCTATTTGGGCTTGAGTGAGCACCCAACTCTTCTCAATGTTTATAAAATTAAGAATATTCATCCGCATTAAGCAATTGAATCGTATGCTTGAAAATATCAATATCGGAAAACAAAAAGATACAGGAGCAGAAGCTACATAAATAAGCTTAAAAAAGTGACAAAATGACTCTCAATAAAGTGTTGATCCAAAAACTAATTTATGAATTGTTATGTTGTGATGATAAATTTAAAACCATCATTGGAGAAAATATAACACATTACTGGCAAATGAACGGTAAGATCAACTGAATCACAGATAAGTAGTGGCAGGTTATTGTATTTTACTTATAATAAATAACGTGCACAGATCCTTTAAATTATTGCATTACAATAAAAGTGACTTTTCCAGATCATGAATTAAACAAAAGGTTTTCATTTATGAAAATAATATAAAGAACATATTACTATATCAGATATTAATGTATATAATTAACTTTTTCTTATATTTCAAATAAATAAAAAAGAGTATGTTAATTGTTGTTGTGTTCCTACGCTTATCCTTTGGAAATGAAGTGAAGGTTGCATGAACTTGTCACTATGTGGAGATTTTTTTCAAATTCTTAGTTCTGCTTTTGCTTTAGGCAAACGGGAACAGATGTACCGAGGCTAAAAATAATTTTTGCTGAAAGCGTAAATTTTGAAATTCAGTTTTCTGCTTTCTGCCTAATTTTTTACGCAAGTGGGACCCTAGCCTAACAGTTATAGCAGAAAATTATAGAATTACCGAAAACTAATTGGAGTTATTATTTAACTTCTTTAGGTTGTTCTGTTTACCTACAACTTTAATTATCCCGCGGCAACGCCGGATGCCTTTGCTAGTTGTGTATAAATAAAATAGAGACAAATTGATACAAAATAAATTGATAATCATTATTTCTTGTATAAGACTGAAAAGATATTATTATAAAATAACAATACATCAAGTGACTAGACAAATTTATAATCACTTGATGTAATATTATTTTATAAGATCTTTTCTGTCTTATACAAGAAATAGTAATTGCCAATTTGCTTTGTTTCAATTTGTCTCCAGAAATTATTGCTGTTAAGATTACAATCAATATTCAAGTAATCATCATCTCATGAATGTTAATCATGCTTCAAAATATAGTAAGGATGGGACACAATGGATGCCAACCAAAAATTCAACTCTATGTAGTACCTATTTCATTTCAAATGAAAAAAGTAATGATCCCCATAGCCCCAGCTTTAATCCGACTATTTATGTCAACCAAGAAACACCATCCGCTGAAAGCAGACGAAAGGCACACTAACAAAGAGAGGGCCCCAACGAACAATCGAGTTTTTTGATGCCTTTGGTAGGATCATAGTCTGATATGTCCTTTTCGTAAAACCAAGTCCGCAGACTCCAACTTGACCTTATTTTCGAGAAAATCCCTTTTAAAGTCTGTGTTAAATAACTAGTGTAAACTGTACCTTGACAATCATCACAACAGCGGTAGCCGAACAGGTAACGTTGTGGCGTACGAACCGTAAGATCTCGAGTTCGAATCCATCCGTGTTAGGCTTTGTTTATTTTTTTTCTTTTAATGTTTTGTAACTGTGCTATCGTCCACTTTTTAATATATTTTTCTGCTATAATATGCTAATTATAATGAAAACAATATTTTTAAAAGTAAGAGCAATAAGGAACACATTTTCAACTAATCCTTATCCACATATATATTATAAATCAGAGTCCATTGGAGTGTTTGTCCTTTTACAACTCGGAAAATACTCAACGAATCTCCACGAAACTTTACATGTACGTAGTTAAAGTTACTGTGCCCTATTTAGAGTACTTTTTATACCGTGTTTTTATCAATTTTTTAAGTTATTCTTATTTTTCGAAAAGTTGAATTGTTATCAAAGGATGTCACTCGATGGCGATACTATCTTATCGAAAAGTTGAATAAGCTTTTATTTTTAAAGTATGTCACTAGACGGCGAGGCCAGACAGCGCAGTAAAATCATAGTCCTTTTATCCCCAGGTTTGTTACGTTGTACGAGCGTTAAATTAGATTGTTAAGTTTGAAAAGTAGCCAAATTCATGCAAAAAAGGGGACCGAAATCGCTTCTTCCATAAATACAGACCACAAATTGTTGGCTACAACAACAAAATTTGCGAGGGGATTAAAAGATCGTGCTAAAATTTAGTTATATGCTATTGTAACTTTAATCTGACATATTAATATTATTTTATTAACTAATTTCGTTTACAGAAGCTAAAGCACTATATAATGATTAAAGAGACCATTAGCTTAAATTTCAGCGTCAATAATGCAAAATTTCATCATACAAACCAATGATATATATTAAAGATAGACCCGGAAACCTGCCAGCATACTTGAAGTGGGAAGGTCCGCCTTCAAGAACCATCATCACCAAAAGTGATCAAAGCACATGGTAAACACGTTAATAATTTTTCACACTCCGATCACGAAATGCTAAGTTTTTCTTTTCGTCAACTTTGTATTTGAAGTATTTTATAACATTTTATAAACAATTTTTCGATCATGGTTTCAATTTTAATTTCGTTTCGATCATCTTTAGGTACGTATTTTCGATTTATGGTCGTGGAAACTGATTCCTGATCCTTTTTTGTGTCTCTTTGTACGGTTGTAGGCGGAAACTTTGAGGAATGGTTTGAATTAATTATTCCTCGGGCCCAAAATCGTCAAAAACAAAGAAGCCACATAGCTAACAACACCACGGCTCACTCTTGCCCAGAACTGCCATGGCTTCAATCAACACCTCCTAAAGAGAAAGCCTCTGCACGGAAACGTCATACATTGTTACATCATCTAAGTAGGGCATTGTTATTCGTATTTCTACCAATAAGAAGCCATGAATTTGCACTACTGATTAATTTTACTCAGCAACAATGTCTAACAATTGAAATCGAAAATTTAATTAGACACGCCCAGTTTTTCTTTCGTTGAACAGAGTATAGACTGTTTCTCATTTTCTTGCATTTCGTTCATATTTTGTTAATCATAGTTCAATTTTTAACATTACAAACAATCGTTAAAAAAATTACTCAACGCATTTTTTCTACCCGGGCGAAGTCGGGTAATATTGCTAGTATATATTATAAATCAGAGTCTGTTGGAATGTTTGTCCTTTTACAACTCAGAAAATGCTCAATGAATCTCCACGAAACTTTCCATGTACGTAGTTAAAGTTACTGTGCCCTATTTAGTGTACTTTTTATACCGTATTTTTATCAATTTATGAAGTTATTCTTATTTTTCGTAAAGTTGAATAGACTTCAAAGAATGTCACTAGATGGCGATGCCAGACGGCGAGCTTTAAAGTGCACTTCTATTTAGTTACAGACTGTTGTAACTTTAATTTAACATATTAATATAGGATGTCTATAAAAAGTGTTTCTCAAACTTTATCTTGTGGCGCACTAAAAATTTCTAAAAATTTTCGCGGCACACCTGAAACCTTAATTTTTGTGAAGAATTATTTTATTAGTTTAGGGAGGAAATTTAATATTTTTTAATTTATTGAAGCAATTTTTGAAAAATCCCGCGACACACCTGCAAATCTCTCGCAGGACACAGTTTGAGAAACACTGCTATAAAAGGTCTGACACATTTTATCTGTGTATTACCAAAAAACTAATAAACAGAAACCGATTTCAATATATGAAACTGTAACTGAAAAAGTTTTGTGTTTCACAATTTCGCCGCTAGAGTGTGGGAACTGAAGTGAAACAAGGTGGATGTCGGTATGCTCAAAAGAACACGAGAAGAAATTGATTATAGGCCTGATATCCTCCGTGTGATCCAAAGAGCACACGTTGGGGTCTACTAACTTGGTTTAATAAAACTTTTTCAGTTATAGTTTCATATTTTGAAATCCGTTTCTGTTTATCTTTATTAGTTTTTTGTTAATACACAGATAAAATGTGTCAGGCCTTTTATGGACACCCTGTATTATTTTATTAATATATTTCGTTTATAGAAGTGAAATTACTATATAATTAAAGCCGACGATAACGGCGACAAGGCAGATATTTTAAATATTTCAATGTTTAAAATACGACATGTCCCTTACATACGGAAAATTATTTAAATTAAATCAAAAATTAAAGAAATCAAGACAGAAATAAAAAATAATTCATTTCTATTTAATTAATACAGTACAAGAAGTATTGTTAGTCGGCCATGGTTAGTTACAAGATGGCGACACTTGCGAATGCTATCTTGCCATTTGAGCGTTTGTTATGAGATGGCGCCATGGGTATTTTTGCCATATCAAATTTGCTATGGGAATTTTGCTGGTTGTCGCATCTCGTTAGATTAAGGGTCTCTGGTCCAATAACAGCTAACAAAAATAAAAATTATAAGTAGTACAATATAAAAAAACAATAAATATAATATTATTAAATATAAACAAGGAAAATGATCATAAGATAAATGTAACATTTCAAAATCATTTTTAACATAGTGATTATAGTTTTAAAAAATATAAAATCAATAAAAATTGTAAATTATACAGTAATACAAAGAATAAACGTAAAAATATTAATCAGTAAATCAAGGTAAAGAATCATAAGATAAATGTTATATTTTTAGCAATAGTTTGATCTAAATAAAATAAATATAACAAAAGTCACTTGATATACACTGGAAGCCCTTTGGCAAATCAAAGATGAATTTTAGGATAAACAACAACAAACTCCATCCAAAATTCATGTAGTTTGTTGTTGTTTATGCTAAACTCATCTTTGTCTTTCCAAGGGTTTCTAGTGTGTATCAAGTGACTTTTATTACATTTAATTTATATTTTCATTATTATAATTTGGCATTTATATTAATGAAGAATCATACTATATTTAAAAATTACAAGTTTAATTTACAATGTAGCAAAGCAACATGTAAGTAAAAGTGCTAATTATGTAATATTCATTAGTTCCGGTAACATATATATAAAATAAATCCATTCCAACTTCGGGATATACTCTGCAAGAAAATTTTCATCTCTATGAATTGAAATGCATATTTGTTGAACTGCTGAATATATAAAAAAAATAACATACTGGCATTTAAGAATGTAAAGTGAGCATTCTCCTTGCGTATAGTACAGATGAGACTTCCTAAGATTCAGGCACGCATTTTTAACTATTAGGTAAGGAACGCAGGAATCAATTAGTAATAAGCCTTGTTACAAACCAATAGGCAAGTGATTACATATGTAAATATACTGTATATGGATTTAATGACATATACACTGCCCTGCCAAAAGTATCCGGACACTCCTATGTTCGTGATTTTCGTGTGGTCTCACCCTGTAAGATGCACGTGACAGTATGCGTATTAAAGACACGACTCATAAGTGCTACAGCAGTGAAAACACCAATCAGCATGCCAAAGGTCCGAGAATTATCCGACTTTGAGAGATAAATGATTGTGGGGTGCCGCATTAGCGGGAAATCACTTCGCGAAATCAGCGCTTGACCGGGCATCTTCGCTCCACTGTGCACGATGTTGTGTACAAATACGAAGAGACAGCTGCAACAGCGACAGCAAAACGTTCCAGGCGACCTCTGCTCCTGTCGCCGAGAGACAAACGTGCTCTGTCTCGGGTGGTGGTGAGGTACCGCAAACACACCCTGCGGGACATCACTGCTGCCTTTGTAGGGGACCCAGACGCCTACTCACCAGCCGCAGCCCGTGAACCATCAGTGCGCACAGTGCAACGTGCTCTCCATGAGATTGGCTTCTGTGGGAGACCCGGAAAGAGGAAGCCATTCGTCTAAAGGATGAATGCTGTTCTTCGTCTACGATGGTTTGTACGCGTCGTCAGTGGACTAGTGATGATTGGGCAATGGTCATGTGGAGCGATGAAAGCCACTTCACATCCAACAATCTGACGGTCGTGTGTTGGCCTGGAGATAGCCAAGCGAGATATACATGGTGTTTCTAAATTATCCCCCGTATTATACATGTTTATTATTCAAAAACTATTACAGATTTTAATGTGATTTTTTTTATTCACAAAGAAAAACTCAAAAAGTTTCTTAGCATGCCTTAATAAAATTCAGTGTGCCCCCAATTTATGGCGTGAAGGACGTCAAAACGAAACTCGATTTCCTCCCATGCTAAGAAACTTTTTGAGTTTTTCTTTGTGACTAAAAAAAAATCACGTTAAAATCTGCAATAGTTTTTGAGTAATAAACATGTATCATACGGGAGATAATTTAGAAACACCCTGTACGATTCAGAGTGCCTCATACACTCAGTGAAGGACTCTGGCAGTGGGGTCAATATGTGGGCCATGTTCTGTAAAGCAGGCGTAGGACCTATCACGGTATCGACATGCGACTGAATGCAAGAGATGTTGGAAACGCACATTCCTGGAGCGATGGTAAGAGTTCTATGGCAGCTCATCGGACACCTTCTTCCAGCAAGACAATGCCCCATGTCACGCCGCTCGTTCAACACAGACATGGTTCGCCCGTGCGGACATCCGGTTTTTATGCTGGAGCGTCATGTACGATGCATATGCCCCCGGTCACGAATTGTCATCAATAGCTGGACCATTGACGACCGAATGGCACGGTATCACACCAGCGGATTGTAAACAACTTGTGGACAGCCTTCCTCGTCGTGTTGGAGCAGTAATTTCAGCAGAGGGTGGCCCAACGCGTTACTGATGGCAGCATTTCCATAGAGGGCACGTGGAGCGGGGACTGTGTATCTACCCCTTATAATTATGAGGTGTGGCAATTATGCAGGGTGACCAAAAAGTCTGGTAACATGGCAGATATCTCAAAGCTGACAGATAGGCGAGATCTGATGAGTATGGTTTATAGATAATGGGGATTGGGGAATTCATTGCCGCATTCAAATTTGACCTTGACCCCCAAATTTAAGGTCATCCATTTCCTAACTCGAAAAGTATTAAAGATAGAGAAAAATTCCCGATTGCTACCCTGTAGAGCAACACCACATTACTCTAAAAACAATTTTTAATCACATCCTTCCCCTTGAAAGATTTTGAGAAAATGGGCTAGAAAGAGCCACTTAAGAGTGTGCTTTCCCTTCCCCTCCCCAACGGTGTGCTTCTCTGCAATTTAAATATGTTAGAAACCTCAGCCAACCTGGCCGGCTCAACCTGACCTTGAGTGACTCTTTCTCGTTGCTTTAGAGGGAAATTTTTCTCTATCTTTAATGGTTTTCGAGTTAGCAAATGGATGACCTTAAATTTGGGGTCAAGGTCAAATTTGAGTGCGGCTATGAATTCCCCACCCCCCTACTACCTATAAACCACACTCATCAGATCTCGCCTACGTGGCAGCTCTGAGATATCTGCCATGTTACCAGACTTTTTGGACACCCTGTATAACGAGAGTGTATGCCGCATGGGGGTAGGTTGGCATTGGAATGCAATTGACCTTGAATTTTCAAGAGCAGCCAACTTTCGTTTCGTCTCTCTGTCTGCTTCAGTTTCCTTTTGAACGTCGTTTGTAGAGAACGTTGTTCTGTAGTAGTGCCGCGTTCATCAGAATTACCGTTAATCAGAAATACTTACTACAAAGAAGTCCTAATCAAGCTGAGGGAAAGAGTAAAAGACCGGATTTGTGGAAGAACGACGCATGGATTCTGCATCAGGACAACGTGCCAGGCCACAGTTTATAGCGGACAAGCGCATTCCTGAGCTCAAACATCCTCCGTATTCACCAGATTTGGCTCTCTGTCACTTTTATCTGTTCCCAAAAGTGAAAAGTGCATTGAAGGAATACATTTTCAGTCTGTTGAAGAGGTAAAAGCAAAAACGGCAGAATTGTTGAAGAGGGTGACCTACAGCATTGCTTTGAACAATGGAAGGCACGTATGCGACGGTGTATAGATAGTGTAGGGTAGTATGTGGAAGGGGATAAAAATTAGTTGTAACTTTGTTTGCAATAAATCCCATTTCTGACACCAGTCTCTTTATTTAATTGTCACACCTCATATATAACTGTATCCACTTTGGAATAAATATGAACGTATAAGAATAAAAGCATAAGATGAGAAACAAGATACTTAACAATATTCTTAAGAAGTATTAACTGTAAAACCAGGGAGAAAAGCAGACACCTAACAATTATTTGGAATAATATACAAACCACTTTGCTTACAGTATTTCCACAGGCAAATCCCATTCATTGCAGTGACCAGTTTCCAAAATTGTTTGTAACACTTACACTGTCTCATAAAGCTATTCCAACTGCATGCAAAAATATAAAATACTTCCATATGATGCATATTGTCCAAGTGTGCAGGAAAACTTGCACAACGTGTTTGCCAAATCTGTGGTCTTTTTTTCCCGTCTGTCAAGCGCATAGAACTGCACAAAGCAGTTCATGGCAAGGCATCTAATGTAAATCCCCCTACTACAACACTTGCAGTCATAGATAACACTACCTGCAAACAAGGAGAGATATTATGATTTTTGTGTGGCTTAGCGAATGAGATATTTCTGACGTGTTCGTTCTTGATGCAACCTCAAAAAATACGTCTTTAATAATTAAAGATTTGGAGATTTGGGCTACCTCGCCATGGATTCAAGATCGTGTAAATATTTCAATAAATGGAACGTTTTCCCCTTTATGGTGGAATTATTTTTATTTATTACCTCGATATATCTTGGTTAATAGAATTTAATTGTCATTTTTCGTGTCAGGATGACATATGACCGAGGTTGGGGGAGGTTATACAAAAATATGACATGCGCTGACACGGGGGGGGGGGGAGGGGTATGAAATTATTTAGAAAATGGATAACGTAATTTGTGGGCGATCCCTTGGCTTTGGATTGCACCATAGCCGACTAAAATACGTCACTCCTTGTTTTTAATCGGCCATTGATTGCAAGGCCGTCGTAATAAAACTTGCGCGATTTGTGTCGCTCGTGTAAAATTTAATATTAAAATGTATTTACTTTTAATTTTAATTTTTAATTATTATTTTCTATTAAATTCAAGACTTTCACCTAATAGTTACTATGTATTTAAAATGTTAACTATGTTGTTTCTAATTGTTATTTGCGTTAATATTTGAAAAATAGTATGTTTTTAAAATTCATAAGGCAGAAAGGATATATTATTAGAAACTTTTTTAAAATCATTTTTTCTTTTAATAAAACATTACCATGGACGAACGAAATTAAATATTATGGTTAGGAATGCATTGGCGCGCGTGTTTTGCAATCCACATGACGTCATGCGCGAAACGTTGCGTAATTTAGAATTAAATTGCACACACAATCCTTTCTTTCCACCATGTTCGCATGTATCGATTAAAATGAGATACCTTACATATACAAAGAAATTAATTTTTAAAGCAATTAGAATAAAATAAAAGATGAAAATAAAAATTAATAATGGGGATTTAATTTATTTTACGAAAGAATGTTTCTCATATTAATAGGATTTTAAAAATTTATATTTTCATTAAAATTTTTTCCTTGGGGCAGATCGGTTCAATCTAAATATACCCATTTCGTGTAACATTGTGGAGCATGTGCTCAAACGTGTTTTATCAAGCACAGGTGGATTTGGAGAAAAAGTTTATCTTGGACTTTTCTTGAGACTCTTAAAAACTTGTTTATTTTCGGATAAAAACCTCCGTTTTCGTATCGCTGTGATTGGTTTCCGAGAGAGGAGTTGCAGGTGCACGGAACTCCGAGCCGGATATCGAGAGAGATAGACAACGGAGTGATTGCTGGTGGTGGTGGTGGTGGTGGACGAGGGGACAGAGGAGGGAGAAAAGACTACACCAAAAAGGATTGATGACAACCCCCAACCAACCTCCATGCGATGACGAAATGGTAGGCAGTGGATCAAATTCCTAGGAGACTTTCGTGTTTTCATCTTGTGGGATTTAATGGCCAATAAAAAAACACCAAAATAAAAAATAAGACAAGCGATTTACTCTGCAGCAAAACCTTTAAAGCAGATGATTTCAAATGTGACTCAATGGTAGGAACTCTTTCTTTATTTTTTAAAGTCAATTAATTAAATAAAAGGATCTAAATGTGTATTAATAAAGAACAAAATAAAATTAAAAAGCTGACTTTTTTTGTAGACAAGTGGAGTTTCCTTCCTTTCTTTTCTAAATGTTTTTACCTGAACTGATGCCTGGCTTAATC
>JAHWFO010083270.1:150937-162334 GCA_023313115.1 Rhysida immarginata
CCTTTCTTTTCTAAATGTTTTTACCTGAACTGATGCCTGGCTTAATCTTACTGTATACGTATAAAGAAATCAAATTGAAATTATATGAAGAAAAAAATTTTCTGTAAAGAAAATCAAAAATTATTATCGTTCTGCTTATAACCGCATTATGTAGGCCTACTGTAGTAATCACTACAGTAAGATGGACATCAAAATAAAAGTAAACTTATTTTATACTTAATCAAATACCTAATCAGAAATTGATAGTTTCGTGAAACCAATTGCAAATGATGAATTCCAAAATATTGCATTATTTTACATGATTTCGCAATCCACTGAGCATAACAGAAAATATAATAATTCTCTTCGTCTGTCCGTAGCCTCCGCATATGTCTGAGCAACACCTCCTAGAGAGAAGGCCTGCGGACAAAAGGTGTATACATTGTTACATCATCATCAAGCTTCGATCAGAGCTTTCCTGTATGCTGAAGAAGGCAGCTTGGCTGCCGAAATGTTCATCCATCATCCGATTAAATATTTTATGTGGATTAGTGGTTTCTTCTTTGTCAGGCTCTTTCGTGGATCCCTTCAAGGCAAATGCTCTAACAATAAATATTAAAATATTACTTGTATGATAACAATCGATTCGTAGCGACAAGTCAATAATGTATAAAATCTCGCTAACATTCCGAGAAGGAATTTTACGAGGCTAACGAGAAAGACAGGCTCCGGCACTGAAAAGTCACCTGACCTAGATAGCAATGTAACTTTTATTAACAATGTAACTTTCATTGTTTCCATCTTGTATTTTAACAATCAGTGTTTTTTGCTTTGTTGAAAACAATGAAGGTTGGATTGTTGTTAGACCTACTTTGATCATGTGACTTTTCAGTGCCGGAGCCTGTATTTCTCGTTAGGCTCGGGAATTTTAGCTGTGACGCAGAAGTAATTTTAAATTTAAATTCTTAAACTTAAATTTAGCAAAATCCTATCAAACTATCGGTTATTTAATTCCTTCCAAATATACGTTTATTTTATTGCTCAACGTTCATGTTAAAATGCAAACAATCTTCCTTTCTCTGAAGTCTGAAGTGGTACACGAGGCGGAACTGACGACAATTCTTCACTCTGCTTTATTAACATGCCTGGCCAACCAACACCACCTAGACAGAAGGTCTGCGCACAGAAACTGTATACATTGTTACATCATCGTCAAACGACTAAATTGAGAGCTTATTATTGGTAGAAATAAGATTAACAATAGCCGCTTTAGTATGATGTAACAATGTATGACGTTTCTAGACAGAAAGTCTGATAACGGAAACTTCATACACTGTTACATCATCATTAGTCGACCATTGTTAATCTTACTTCAACCAATAATAAGCCCTAAAATAAATTATTAAAAAAATATCAAAATAGCATTTCTAAGAAAACAGATTTTCTTTCCTATTAATAGCTTTCCAGGATGGTGTTTTCATAGAGTTTTCATAGCTTTAACAAAATTGGTTGTCATAGAGTTTATCTGGAAGACAAACGTCGAAGAGTGGGTGGGTGCGATTAACAATGGTCGAAATATAGTGATGTAACAATGCACGACGTTTCAGTTGTTTGGCTTTCTTTCTAGGAGGTGTTGATACAACGCCTCCCATAAAGAAAGCCTCCGCACTGAAACGTCATACATTGTTACATCATTATACTTCGTATTTTGTTATACCTCGTTCACACGGCGAATCATGATTCGGGTCAATCGTGATTCGACGGATCATGATTGATGGTCGAGAAGTGTTCATACTGCACGCACGCTACTGTGATTGATCAACACCACCTAGCGAGAGACACTTGTGCGATTCTGTTTCTAAAATGGCTGCGGAAGGAATCTGTGTTGAGGCTATAGCGAAAAAGCTGGGTCGAGGCTCCAGAGCCTCCCTTTCGAACGTAATTCGAAGTGAACGACGTTTCAGAATTGTCGTTGAGTGGATCATCATTCGCGCGAACGAATCAAAATCCGATGAATGACGTTCCTTTCACATTGCACTTCTCGATCATGATTGAGGTCTGGATCATCATCCAGATGTGCAGTGTGAAAGAGGTATAAGTCGTATTTCTACCAATAATAAGCTCTAAATTTGGTCGACTTCTCATAATGTAACAATGTATGACGTTTCAGTGCCGAGGCTTTCTTTATAGGAGGCATTGCCTGGCCTGTCTCTCGTTGGCCTCGCGTTAGTATCAATGACGTATATTAAAGATAGACTCCGAAACCAGCGGCAATACGAAAGCAAACTGGGAAGCTCCGCCGCCCAGAACTGTCATAGCCGAAAGTGAGTGAAGATGATCAAACACATGGCTAAACATGAGTGTTTAGAGACACCTCGTACGGAAAATGGATCTGCCTCCCAGTGACACCCAAACAATGGTTTGGTTTGGTTTGTTTGGAATTAACGTCCTTTTCAACTGCTATGGTCATTTCAGGACGGCGTTATAGGGGCCGCAAATTTTGCCTCGCAAGGGTTCTTTAACGTGCAGCCGGCAAACGACTACACGGGACCAACGGCTTTACTTCCCTTTCGAAGGAAGTGCGTGATCTCAGGATTTACCCCTGAAACCAAACAATGGAACACGCCGAAGCGGTGTATGCATTGGATCACAAGTTGCAGTCAGCAGCACAAGTGGACTGAATATGGGTAAATCCAAGGATTTGACAGACTTTGAACGAGGCATGATCGTTGAAGCTCGACGGGCGCAGTTGAGCATTTCGCAAACCGCGAACCTCCTCGGGGTTTCCCGTGCAACAGTGTCAAGGGTATTCCGTGAATGTCAGTTATGCCAAAAAACAACCTCCAATAAACACAACTCCGGACGAAGTGAAATAATTCTTTCACACGCAGATGACGGAGTGACAAGTTTATCTTTTCGTTAACTTTGTATTTTATTAAATTTTATAAACCATTTTTTGATGATGATTTCAATTTCAATTTAGTTTCGATTAATTTCAATTTTGTTTCGGTCATCTTTCAGTTACGTATTTTTGATTTATGTTTATGGAAAATGATTCCTGGTCCTTTTTCGCGTCTGTTTGTACAGCTGTACGCAGAACAACTTTGAGGAATGGTTTTGAATTAATTATTCCTCGGGCCCAAAATCGTCAAAGCACCCAGACAGCTAACTACTCCACGTCTCACTCCTGCCCAGATTATCATGGCTTCGATTTGATTCACTTTGGTGGCGCTGTTAAGAATAGGATTAACTTTGGTGGCGCAGTCTATCCTTAATATCCAGTAGGATGTGTTTAAACAAAGCAGACTTTTAGATGTCAGTTTAGATCGCAGGGTGACTAGCGACCGGGAAAACCGGGAAAAGTCAGGGAAAGGTAAGGGAATTTTACAAAAAGTCAGGGAATTTTACAAATAATCAGAGAATTTTACAAAATCAGCAAAAAAATGCGAAATAGGAACGAAAAATTTGAAAAATATCAATAATATTCTATCAAGATACATTTTTCTTTGCTGCTTATGATCAGGAAAAATAACGTGATCAACCGGGAAAAATTAGTGAAAAGTCAGGGAATTTTACGAAATTGTTTTGCTAGACACCCTGATAATGGTACCACTAAACCACGTATCTTTGAACCAATCTCGATTATCAATAACTTTGCGTTATGTTCATTCAGGACACGTCATTCCAAATTGTTAGATAAATTACATGCATAAAAGTTTCCAATGGACCGTAATGGTACAATTAAATCACGTACCATTGAACCAATTTTGACTGATTTGGCCACCAAGGAAGTCTTCACTTAATTCAGAAGTCTTTTCTATGCAATTAAAGGGTGTTCGGAAAATGTAGGATAATAATTACATAGTGTGATTCCATGCATCATTCTAAGCAAAAAGTTCGTTATCGATAAATTGTTAACATTAATGACGTTTTCCACCAAGTTCTTAGAAAATTTCACATGATGTTTAGAACCTTAAATTTGAGTTTGCATAAGGAACTTTAAGTTTGTTATCATGCAGAGGATCATATTAGGTACTTATTATCCTACATTTTCCGAACACTGTCTTATAGAAGTCATACTTTACATACCATATTTTCTTATAATCAGTTTATTTGTCTTCTGGAGTTAAACGTGCATGTATCCGGACACCCGTATGTTCGTGATATTCGTGTGGTCAAACGCTTTAGGTTGCAAAGATCATGTGGAACGATGAAAGTCGCTTCACCCTCCAACAATCTGACGATCATGTGTGGGTCTGGAGACGGCCAAACGAGAAATACGATCCAGAGTGTCTCGTACCTACAGTGAAGGATGGCGATGAGGTCATAGTTTGAGCCACGTTCTGTACAGCAAGCGTAGGACCTATCACCGATATTAATTTGCGACTGAATACCCCAAGAGATGTTGGAAACAACCTTCCTGGAGCGATGGTGGAGTTTTATGCAACCTCGTCGGACTGCTTCTTCCAGCAGGACAGTGCCCCATGTCACGCCGCTCGTTCAACACAGGCATGGTTCGCCCGTGCGGACATCCGGTTATTGCTCTTGCCTGCGCAGAGTCTAGAGTTGGACCCAATCAAAGCATTGTGGGATGTGCAGGAGCCCCATGTACGGATACACATGCTCCCGGTCTTGAATCGTCATCAGTTGCTGGACCGTTTGACGACCGAATGGCAACGTATCACACTAGCAGACTGTAAACAACATGTGGACAGCCTTCCTCGTCGTGTTGCAGCAGTAATTGCAGCAATAGGTGGCCCAACGCATTACTGACGATAGCATTTCCATAGAGGGCACGTGGAGCGGGGTGCCCGGACACTTTTAGAAGGGCAGTGTATATACATTACCTTCAGCTTTTCTGAAAGTGATTTCTTGTATAACTTTGAAAGCTTTGAAACGCGGTATCTTGCTCTCCTGGTAAATTCAGGGCAAGCAAAGAAATTGTAATTTATTTTGGCTCTGATGTAACGCAGACGAAGAGTGTATTATTCGAATGATGATATACGCGTTGTAAATTACAGGATGACAATTATTGAGCTATATGAATAAAGACTTGATAACTTTTGAACAATTGGCGAGATTCAGTTAAAATGGAAGTCGAATGGAGGGCATGTTGGGATTTTTTTGAGCATGTGCGCTCGTATTGTTGTTGTTGTTGTTCATTTTTCGTTGAAACTTTTAGAAAATGATCCAGATTTCGAAAAGATGTGGTTCATGCAGGACGGAGCACGGCCCCATCGGACCAATAAAGTGTTTGAAGTCCTGGAAGAGCGATTTGGAGAGCGCATTCTGGCTTTGGAGTACCCAGAGGCCATTGGAATGGGAATTGCTTGGCCGCCATATTCTCCTGATCTCAACCTTTGTGACTCATTGTTGCGGGGCAATGTTAAAGACAAAGTTTACGCAAATAACCCCGAAACCATCGCTGAGCTCAAAACAGCCATTCAGGAGGTCATCGAAAGCATCGATGTCTCCACACTTCAGCGAGTTTGGCAAAATTTTGCTCTTTGTGTGCGCCACATCATAACCATTGATGGAAAGCATATCAAACATGTCATAAACATGTCTAAATCCGAATATCTGTAGTTACTTAAAATTTACATTCTTAAGTTACATTTGAATAAAATTTTTGAAATCAGCAGTTTTTGAAATTTGATTTTTTATTTCATATAGCTCAATAAATTAAAACCCTTACAATTAATGACATGTCTACAACAGGTGGGAAATATAAATCCCATGTCTTTGGTAAAGATCTTTGATTTTGGAGGTGAAAAAGTCTCCAACTCTATTTCGGGGCATGACGATTTCTAAACTGTAGTCGATTTGGAGGATCGTTTCCTAAGGACAAAATAAGTCGAAATTTTTCTTGCAAGTTTTTTTAATAGACGGCATACATTTCAGGAAAATGATTTGAAATAGATAACGTCAAATGTTGTTCGCAACACATTTGCTTCACGAAATTTTCTTCGCAACACGAAAATTGCGTAGCTTACGGGTCCAATCATTCCGCCTATCCGGCTATGAACTAACAAGGGAATCCCTGGAACATGTACATATGTTACAGACTTCCACCAAATTGAAATATGTTACTCATCTGAAGCTACTATAGATGCTTGCAAAATAAGAAAGTGCGAAATTTTGTTTCTTTCAAAATAAACCGCAAAAACGAAAACATTTGAGCACAAATAGCCATACAAGGACTCCATTGTTAAAGCGGGCTGTGTTTATTCATGCGCTTAACAGAACTTCTTTCTTCCACTTCACATGAAATCAATGGAAATAGACAACAGCAGACGACAATTGAATGGGCTCTCAAGTTTCTAAACAAACTTAGTTCTTAAAAACAGATTATTACAATTAGATAATTTCCTTCCAGTAAAAATGTGTATAGTAATTAATAACCGTTTCCTTAATTTATTATTTCATTTTATTAATTAATTCGGTAATCAAACACGGGGCTGGCTTCATGTGCAACGTCGAGTAATACGTTGCGTTGGTGAGGGGGTGTACATCGCGATGCTTTATAGTTTTAAATAAAAATAGTATTCATGGATGTTTACCTCATCTTATAAATTATTTAGAGACGAATAATTGTACAACAAAATTAAGGTTTTATGCTTAATAATAGTGTTCTAACTGCAATTCTTTGGCGACCGCCGCTAACGATTTTGCTTCCCTTCTTATCGTCATGTTTGTTGAACTCTGCACTTCAAAGCTATCGCTTCCACGGTATGCTTGCGCGCAAAAAAAGTGCACTGATAGGCTCTGTGGAATTCTCTTGTAAGTCTTATCTCCTAAACGAATGCGCATAAATTGGAACGATCAACGGACTATATATTCCCCGTAAACCATCCAATTTTCGTGGAGATAGTTGGCATAGAAGCCGAGTTATTAGCCCATGTGTTGCGAACAAAACTTGACGTTATCACATTTCAGTCATTTTTAAATGAATTTTATAAAAAAATTTTAATTCTACCAAAACAATTTTATGTGGGTCATATTCATTTTATGGGATCTTCAGGAGGTGTTATTGGGTGTTCAGTATAAAAACCAAAAAATAATCCTATTATTTTAATTAACCACTTAATTTTAACCAATTAAACCAAAAATTAAATTCTTAACGAATAAAACCAACGTCCATTTAAATGGATGCAGGGTCTCAAGAGGTTAAATATTATGTGGAGCACAAAATAAAATAGATCATATTGCTAGACAGACAGCTCAAAAAATGCACTTGAAAAAGTGCCAATGGAAAAAAACAGTGAAATCGATTCATTTCAGGAAAAAAAGAAAGAAAGACGAGACACAACAATCCAAGGAAAAAAAAAGATATATGATAATAAGAAACTTTAGGTCATGATAAATAAGAAATACGCCATTAAGGACTGCAACGTGCTAACAATTTCAATATCGGAAGTGACCATCGCATCCAAGATGCAAACTCATGTTCAACAAAGAACCGAAAGAATTAAGCTCATAAAGAAAAACCCCAGGAAACCAATCAACATGACAGCCTACAAGTACGCAGAAGTGAGTTCAAACTGGAATTACAAGATCGTTACGAAGCCCTATGGGGTTTGATTAAAGTGGAACAAAACATCACTAAAGTAAACATGTAATAACAGACACACTGCAACGCAATAACAGGAGAACCAGAAACAAAATCATCCGTCAAAAAATATCAGTATATTACTTAAAATGTAGACAAATAGAGTGAAAAAGAGACGACCATAAAGTTCACAATATATTATATCAAACAATATAAGACACTACGGTTCAAGGATGACTATAATGTAACCTTGTCTGGAAAGCAACCGAAAACAACAGAAGCTTCAAATCCGTTAATCGGTAGCATTGATGAAACGACATAGTCGCTCTCAAACGCAAACATAGAACCATATCATTAGAAACATCATAACTATTTATTCATACTATCGAAGAAATCTACAGAGAACTTTATCAATGTGGGGACAAACCCAGAAGTAGTGTCTACAGGGTTATCCAAAAAGTTACTGGACATAGCTGTATCTCGGAAAAAGCGTGTAAAATGATCGATATGACCATGCTAGCAGGAAATAAGGTTGGTGCTCTATCGTTTGGTATAATTTTGGAGTTTGACCGTTATCTGGAAATCCATCATTTTGGGTCATGGTTCATTTTCTTAAATGGCAAGGGGATCATATGGCATATCAAATAACACCAGTGTTTTCTCAGGAATTCATTCCATTAATCAGATTTCAGTTGTTTGTTGGGGTTCCGGAATTCAAATTAATAACAGAAACACTGACACTGAACCATTAATTGTAGATGGCACTAATGAAGGAGGATCGAGCCGATCCTATTGTCCTGAACGCCCCTACTGTATCCTTGCTGCTGATTTTAACGCCCGGCACCCGGAAAGAGAACCAATCGCGCACAATGCCTTGTATATGTGATACCATATTTCAGAGAAACTAGGACGAAACATAAACCGATGAGGCAACGTGAACAATGGTGTTGGCAGCATTTGCAAATTGTCCACAACGCAGCACAATACGCCTTGCAGCTGAGTGCAGACTCAGCCAAACATCCAAAGCACGGATTCTGCGCTCAACCAAGTGGCATCCATTCAAAGTTCAGATGCAGGAAAAACTATGCGAGTATGGACCGGTAAGACGTGAGGAGTTCTGTTCCCGGGTTCTGGACAACTATCAACTGAATCCTTCATTTGCACATAACACTATGTTCAGTGATGAGGCAAATATTTGTCCCTGGTGAGGTGGACCGTCAGAACACGAGAAATCTGAGCAATAAGAACCCTCATTGGACAAATCCATCCAAAGTTGTTGGTTATGACAAAATTATGGTGTAATGTGGGATACGGGGCATCCGTTTAATTGAACCAACTTTCATAGACAGTATTCTATATGCTGAATACCTGCGAATGTTACAGGTATTATTGACTGTACCACCATTGCGTTCCCGTCATTATTGATTGTACCACCATACTATGGACGTAATGTCCATCAGTGGCTGGATGGGCAATTATCTGGCCATTGAATTGGCTGGCGGGGTCTGGGAGTAGAGTAAAAATTTATAAACAATTTTTTTAAAAAAAACTCAGAGGATTTGTTTTCTATAACAATAATTTAAACTTTGAGGACAGTACAAATATCAGCACAATATTACAATATAGACTGGATTTCTTGAGATGTGTTGCAAACCTCAGGTGCAATTTCTGTATTCTTATGTTTTTCGATATATTTGAGTATTCTACGTTTTTAATTAAATTGTGAATTTTTCAAGTCATTTTCTGCCTATACTTTGATTTTATTTGGTATCAGTGGCAGAAATTAGACTGATTTTACCAAATCAAAATGCAGTATTTGAGTAAGCATGTAATTATTTCAACTATAATCAATGCGCATGCGCAACCAAATACAGAGTCTTTATAATTAAATTTCCATTTTGACATGGCCATAAAAAAAAACGACTGAACCAAAAGCTATAATACTTGGTAATATTATACAAGAGGGCATGGGAAGTTCATACCCACCAAAAAAAAAATTAGTTCAAAAGGTCACCGCCAGCATGGAATGGCGCTCTATGCAATATTCGTATACGAAATTAGACACGAAGACACAGGTTAACAAGTCTTTAATCATTACTATAATTAGTTACATGTTGAATGTGGCGCTCCTCAGGTTTCGTGGGGATATGGGGCACTGGTTTAAATGGACATAAATAATACTCTAAATGCTGATGAGCGCCTACGAATGTTACAGAACACTGTGATTCCGTCACTGTTGACTGAAGATGGCAATGTTCCAATTTTTTTTCCAGCAGAATAGTGCACCCACTACGAAGGATATGCCCGTCAATGTCTGGTTATTCCAGTCATACCTCGTCATTGGATTGGCCGGCGGTGTGCTGTCAGGTGATCACCACGTTCCCCAGATCTCACACTTGTAGGGGCACTTGAAACAACTTGCGTGTGCTGTAAAACCCAAAGCACACATCGCCTTTAGCAACGCATCCTACAAGCTTATGACAGCATTACCTCTGACGTTCTTGTGAGCGTGGATAATGAATAGATAAAGCGCCTTGAGCTCTGTGTCCAGTAGCAGGAACAACACATTGAACACATCTTATAGCTATTACTACAGAGTTTTCGGTGTGTGTTTTCGATTGGAAAGTATCAATGTGTTTTTGTTAATAACGTGCGAACCACAAGAGATAATTGAAATCCGATTACAGGAATAAGTTTGATTTGAAGCACAGTTTCCAGATTCTCTCAACTCCTTGAGCCTTGGATCTAACAATTTCTTCCATACTCTTCAATGATATTTGTGGTAGTGCATTTAAAAATGAACTAAATAGGAATTCATTCCTGAGAAAAACTGGTGTTATTTGATATGCCACATGGCCCCATTTCCGTTTAAGAAAATGAATCTTGACACAAAATGGCGGATTTCAAGATGGCGGCCAAACTCCAAAACTGTCCCAAAAGATATAGCACCTATCCATTCCCTGCTAGAATGGTCACATCGTTCATTTTACATACCATTTACGAAATATAGCTATGTCCAGTGACTTTTGTTTGACTCCACCTGTATTTTAGAGGAAATGCTAAATGAAAAAGAAGCAACTTAGTTAAAGCTCTCTTCGACAAATAACTCAAAGAAACCAATTCGGCCGAAGGATTGCAATAATGCTGCAGTAGTGCTACTGTTCAAAAAAAAAGAAAAAAAGGAGAGGGAAAATCTGCAAAAATTACAAATTCATCAGCCTCTTATCTGACATTTACAAGATTTTCATGAAATTAATTTCAAGCAGAGTAAACAGCGCTAGATCTAGTTCACTCGAAAGAACAGGCAGGATTCAGAAGTGGATTTAACGCGGCGATCATATACAACTCTTACGAAATTCATTGAGCGCAGTATTGATGATTATGAATTGCCACTCTGCTTTGCCTTCATCGATTATGATAGGGCCTTTGACTCAGAGTCCCTTGAGTGTAATTAAATCCCTAGAGAGACAAGAGGAAAAGGCAGGATTTACATAAAGATGCATATGGAAGAAGGTTTTCTGAGAGTGAAACATCAGCAACCATCCATATAAATAAAGAGAAAGCCAAGAGAAATCGTCTAATTGAGAAAGGAATTAGACAAGAAGACATGATATCGCCAAAATTCTGCAAAGCCGCATTAGAAGAAAAAAAATTAAAAGACCTAAATTGGAAAAAAGAGGCATTAAAATAAATGGTAAACATTTTCCATCTTCGCTTCGCCGACGACGTTCTTCTAGGGCAGCGATTTTCAGTCAGTGTAGCGCGAAAATTTTCATAAATAGAAAAATAAATAGAAAGTTATTAAGAATTTTAATTATGATCTTTTTATAACAAATTATAATAAGTAGTTCTGTTTGTGTTAATAACTT
>JAHWFO010083270.1:167334-202888 GCA_023313115.1 Rhysida immarginata
TATTGGCCATTATAATTCAAAAATCTGTGCTTATTCTATTTATCCTAATGGCAATTATTTCCTCTTTAATTCTTTTGTATCCTATTGGTTCATGTATGTGCATAATTTGTACCGCTGTTCTGTATATAAAGGCTTGCATGCCTCTTGCTGTATATATCCTTGACAAAGCCGGGAATAAATGGCGAAACTAATTGGAACTCCTGATGTCCCTCTGTTATACTGTAAGGCCACCACCTGTTTAATCAATAGGAACAGTATTATGATCGACCTTTCTACCTAAAAAGATATACTAACATAAATTTAACTGTCTGTTGCATAAATTCCACTGTAAGTTCAAGTGTGCCGTGATAAAAAGAAACAAAAAAAAACCGGGAGTGTTCTTTCCTAGACTGTCTCGTATACTCCCACATAATTAACACTTATAAGGTACGGTCAAAAATGATTGTGGCTATGTGTCATGCAGCTAAATGTTCAACAGAAATAAACATGTGATGTGAAAATGTTTTAAAGAAATTCAACAGGGCAAATTGCAAACACGCGACCGAGAGTGGTTTTTATTGTTTATTTCCTGATGGAACCCGATTGGAAAAAACATTTCCTATATAAGTTATTTTGTTTTCCAAGGCTTATCCAAAGCCGTAATATTCGACCCATTATCCCATTTAAAATTTTTCGGCGGACCCGTGATAGCCACCATTAAGTTCTTCACATATTTTTTAGCCATGTAAATTTTTTAGCTCTAGGACGTCGAATTTCCGAGAAAAACATCCTGATACGGATGCTCAACTGCAGATGTTAAGTAAGTGTTCAGTTAAACTGACCCTTTTTCTCGTGCGATTCGGCTAAAATTTGATATCTGATTTTCTTATATGATTAAATTATACAATGTTTTCGGCGCCTATATTAAATTATACAAGGTTTTGGGCAGAATTACTACCAATAACGAATGTTAATATTTTTTCAACCATTTAAGTTACAAGTATGCTTTTTATGTTATCTCTTATAGAAACTCTTCAAGTTTTAGTAACAATGCAATATTATGCCCGTGCCAAGAGAGACCAATGTTGTAATAGATTATCTTCATCGAAAGCTTCCACAAAGATGGACTGGAAGATCAGGTCCTACTGCATGGCCTCCAATATAATCCCCCTAGATTTTTTTTCTTTCGGGGTACGTCTATCGGACTCAACTGTAGTACTTTGCTGATCTTCTGAGGCAGATATTTGACCCATGTGCATCCGTCACTTCTCAAATGCTGCAGAACACATGGAGAGAGGTAGAATACCGTCTTGACATTATTCGGGTCAAGAGACGCTCATGTGGAGATCTACTGAAACCTAGTGAGCGTAACATAAAATCAAAATCCGGTTATTCTGCTATTAGTATAAGAACTATTAACATTTGTTATTGGTAGAAATTCTGTCGGATACCCTGTATTTGTTTACCTTTATTTGAAGTCCTATTTATGTAAAGACATCGAGTTTATGTTTAGGTAAAGTACCACTTCCTATCAATTGTGTGGAAGGATAAATTTAGGTATGTACTTTGCCAGTATGATGATCATATAAGAATATGGAGAATCTGGCAAACGCTTTATGCCTGATTGTATTGTGCCAACTCTCACTTTGGTTAGAGCAAACCCGAACTGTAGATACGGATCAATAGTGGAAATAAAGAAACTTTATTTCTACTACTGTCAATTTAGTGGCGGAATCATTTTGGCATGGGACTGTATCTCTTGGATTGGCCTAGGTTATTTGCTTATGTGAAAAAAATATGGATTCTGCGATTTACTTGGTTATTCTAGACAATTTTATATGGCTAAAATGTAGCAACAGCTTCACGAAGATCAATTTACATGTAAATAAAAATCTTATTGTTAGAGATTAGACAATGCCTCTTTCACAAATTAAATTTTGTATACTCAACACCTCCTAAAAGGAAAGCCTGTGCACTGAAAATTCAAACATTGTTACATCATCATAAAAAGGCATTATTGATCGTATTTCTACCAATAATAAGCCCTAAATTATGACTTCTTATGATCATGTAACAATACATGAATTTTCAGTGCACAGGCTTTCCTTTTAGGAGGTGTTGAGTATACCCTGTTCAACTAAAGTTTGATAGGGCTGTCCAATTAAATTTCTGATTTCAATTGTTAGACATTGTTGAGAAGTGAAATCGGAAATTTAATTGGAAACTCCCAGTCAAACATTAGTTGGACAGAGTATAAGTAGAAGTATATAAATGCTTTCATAGTGTTCCAACCTCAATTTAACTGTACACGTTGAGATAAGTTAAAACGCTAATTTCGACCTGAATCAAAGATGGCACAAATTCCAGCTGTAACCATACAAAAAATTTCTGGAACGTCTATCAAGCCCCGTATTCAGAATGAGCGCTCTTGATCTTGCTCAAACAATAGTTGAGTACAAATTCACACAATAATTTGTCTTGTGCAAGAGCAAGAGCATGAGCACTTATTCTGAATACTGCAAAAGGTGTTCCGATGCCATATTAGCTTTGTGTAATTTCGTTTAAATGTTTAAATAAAAGATGTTAAATGAAGATGATGGCTATCAAACTGCTTGTAAAGGAAGAGATTACAAAACTTTTCCCCACTGCAAGGCAATTTGTGTTTTCCAAATCAAAATAAGTAAACCGACTTGTCTCTTATCTTACATTTTTCATCAACATTATCTTGTTTTGTTTTCTCTGCCCTTTCTCTAGTAAATAGATTATCAAGGGTCCAAATACTTTTTGGCAAGATAGTACATATTTCATAAGCATAAGATAATATGAGTGTATTCTGATTAAGAATTTTCAGGTAATTACTAAATGTAGGAGGAAATATTTTCACTATATTTTCTGACTGCTAATAATGAAATATTGCAGTAGCTATTATAATTTTCTATTCTCAGCTCCTAACTTACGGAAAATGTAAATTTATCTATGCTGATAAACAAATATAAAACACAATGAATATGAAAGAATTTTTCTTTGGTGAAGCAATTGCAGTTTAATATTACCTTGATGAGATCAGATAAAAAATTCAAAAAAAATCTTTTTAAGTATAATTTTACTGTAGAAAGTGCACTAAAAATTAAAAATGATTTAAGAATGGCGGTGCATAGTATTTTCATTTTAAAAATTGAATTAAAATTTCATTAGAATTTTCATTCGTAATTATTTTACACATTCTTTAGTGGATTTTTTAATGTATAAGTGTATGCTTAAAACTGTGTATGCTGTAAAATAGTTGTATACGAGAAATTTACACGAAACGATAGTGTTGGATGTCCGCGGTCGGCCACTACGGCGCCAAACGTGCAGATCTTTAAGAATGCCATTATGTCTAGTCCGAAAAGATCGGGCACAAAACACAAGGAAATACAAGCTCGGTATCAAAACACATTCCTGGCCTCACATACCTTACCGTTTACCTGCTATTCTATTGTAAAAACTATAAGCCCTTTTTAAGAAACCCTGTACATTCCCTAGATATTTGTGTTTTAACATGTCTCCAAAGATTTTAATAGAAGAAATATTAATGATGTTTATTTCATTTAGATTTTTAATTATTTTTATATCAATTTTATTTTTTATATTATTCATTATAATTTTTTTAAATATTTTCCCCTTAAAATTTGAAGCTGATTTTCATCAGCCATTGTTGAAGCAACATACAAATACGGCCACAGCATTTGATGACGCAAACACGACAAGCCGCGGCACTGAAAAGTCACCTGTCCGTGGTAGCCAACGATATGAATCAGTAGGTAGATTCCGAATCCTATTGTAAACAGCGCCACCAACTAGAAGTCAATTGAAGGCCCAGCATCAATGCAGTTCTGGGCAAAATACGAGTGAACCGTGGAGTAATTAGTTGTCTGGCTGCTTCATTTTTCACGATTTTAGGCTTTGGTTATAATTAAAAACCATGCCTCAAAATTGTTCCGCGTACAACTGTACGAATAGACATAGGAACGATCAGGAACTACTTTCCATAAGTATGAATCAAGAAGCGTAACTGAAAGATGATCGAAACGAATGTTACCCTCATGTTTAGCGTCATCTTCTCTCGCTTCGAATAAATCTTGTAGCTATTTATTGAAAGTGGTGATTCAGACTGCGTATAAAAAATTTTAAATACAAAGTTAATGAAAAGATAAAGGAGTATTGAAGTCTAATTTAAGATTTAAGCGTACGTTTAGCGCTGTCTCTAACTTTGGCGTATGACAGTTCGGGGCCGCCGAGCTTCCCACTTTGCTTCAAATATGGCAGCAGAATATTTGGGGTCCATCTTTAATATACAGTATTGTACCAGTTTGGCGTTTCATGTCCACGAGGCTCTATTGGTAAGAGCGGTGCCAGTCAAAGGCTCGGTCCCAGGTTCGAGTTCAGGTCGTGGAAACTTTCTTTCCCATTTCTCTTTGTAATTATGAAAAAACACTGATTTTTAAAAATCCAGATAAAGAAAATGAAGGTTGGATTGTTACTCAGATGACTTTTCGGTATCGTGGCCTGTCTTTCTTGTCGGCTGATGACTGATCGATTGTTGAAACATACACATTAGCTGCTTTCACTTAATCGCTCGGAGTCATGGCAACTGCAAACTCAAAGAATTGGATTCAAATGATCAAGTGATCAGAGCAACAGAGTCAACATGGCAACTGAAAACTCGAAGAATTTGGCTGCTGTGGTCATTTTTGAGGGATTCAAGATGCTTTTCTCCTTATTCGAATCTTCCGGAGCCATCAGAAGGCCTCGCCTGTGAGCTGCGCGAGCTACAGAGGTTTAGTCGAAAGCAGTGGCTGACTCGGGAGGGGGGTTAGAATTTGACGAATTCTGGGCGAAGACCATTTACCACAAGGGTATATCGCAGTTTATTAAAAGAAAAGAGGGGAAGGAACCTCAGTACGAATTTGAATGCCATAGACATTGTGCCATCTGCGTCAGCCAGTGTAAAAATATGGCAGAAAAATTGGTGATACGCGGGCTCCTTCGTCACTATTGGTCAGTGCGCGAGCACCAGCCGCGGAAATTTGCAGGGTGGAAGGTCAGGATGAGACCAATGAACGGACAGCACGACGGTGGTTCTTCCGCTTTTCGTCTGGGGACATGGGCCTGGAAGATGCGCCAAGGAGCGAAAGACCCAAAGAAGTGGATGACGCAGCCCTACGGCAACAAGTGGAAGCCAACCCAGGCAGCACCACCCGTGGAATAGCGGCGAACATCGGGACATCACAATCGAGTGTGGTCCGACATCTGCACGCCATGGGAAAGATCAACAGGAGATGCCGAGTTGTGCCCTACGAGCTGACGCCCGCGCAAGCACAACAACGGGTGAAGGTGTGTCGTCAACTGCTGGAAAAAATCGAGGTTCTGCCACATCCAGCATACAGCCTGGACCTGGCACCTTCCGACTACCATCTCTTCCGGTCCATGGCGCACTTCCTGCGTGGACGGTGCAGCGCCAATGTCAGTGAGGTTGAAGACGCCGTTCGTGACTTTTTCGCCCAGAAACCGGAGGAGTGGTTTCGCGAGGGCATCCGCCAACTGGCTGATCGCTGGATGAAGACCATCGAGCATGATGGACTCTACTTTGAAGACTAGCAATGAGTGGTTCCTGTCTGGTGCTCATTTAAAAGTTTGCGCGATGATCGGCCGCTACTTTTGACTCAACCTCCGTATAGGACTCTATGATCTTTCATTTACTTTGCTCATTTGGCAGTTTCAGTTGACGTTGCTCCTTGATAAGGCCGCTCTAATACAGGCCAAGACAAGGCATCTCATCCAACGCCATCTAAAAATCAAAGCCTGCTGACTGCGTCATCAAACCTGGGCTGACAATCCAACTTGTTATAATCAGTGTTTAATCGTTTGTTGTAAACAATGAAGGTTCGATTGTCAGCCTGCAGTGAGCAGCCTTTGTTTTTTTAGTGGCGTTATCCCATCATACATTGCAATCTCCCATTTTGCTTCAAACACACGAACTCTAACTCACTATCGTATACGCTATTTAATTCGCTTAAAAGACCGAATGCGGATCTATAAGTCATACTAATAGTACAGAAAAGGTTTTTGATTGTTTAGTTCGATAGTTCGATCCGCCATTTTGCTTCAAACTAATGTATGCTGGGATGCCTTGTATTCACCTGTATTAGAACTGCCTTGCTCCGTAAGATTTACACTTGACAATGACGTCATTTGCAGTTAATGGAGGCCAACGAGCGACAGGCCAGGGCACTCAAAATTCACCTGATCATCGGGGTCCGGGCAACAATCCATCCTTCATTGTTTACAACAAACGAAAAAATACTGCTTGCTAAAATCCAAGATGGAGACAATGAAGGATGAATTGTTGCCCGGACCCCGATGATCATGTGATTTTTGAGTGCCCTGGCCTGTCTCTCGTTGGCCTCGAGTTAATCCGAGGCTAACGAGAAAGACAGGCCTGGGCACTGAAAGTCACCGTCATTATATCTATCTTGGATTTTAACAATCCGTATTTTTCGTTTGTTGGAAACAATGAAGGTTGGATTGTTGCGCAGACTATTATGATGAGGTAACTTTTCAGTGCCCAGGCAACACCTCCTAGAGAGAAGGCTTGCGGACAAAAGGAGTATGCATTGTTACAATATCATCAAGCGGCTATTGTTAATCGTATTTCAACCAATAATAAGCCCTAAATTTGGCTGCTTGATGATGATGTAACAATGTATACACCTTTTGTCCACAGGCCTTCTCTCTACCATGACCTCCTCTATTACTCCAGACCACGGTCTGTAGATATTCATGGTCATAGAGCTCTATTGTTAAAATGAAGCTAAAGTTTCTAGCTCTCGGAAGGGCGGGAACTCTATTGGAAAGTGGCGCTGCATGTACAATCGCCCAACTGCGCTTGCAGCGCCGCCCTATCGTTAGATTGAAACTTTACTTTCATATTCAGTTTCAATGAAAATCTCTATCGCAGGTTGCGGCCGGCCTTAGTGCGATCTATGCGGCACCTGGCGCGATCTGTTTTCCTTAGCTTCTTGAAATAATGGAAAATGGCCGAAGCTCGATGACCATGAATATCTATAGACCGTGCTCCAAACCTATTCTTAACGGATAAAATTGCGTGCATGCTCTTCATTGTTAAAAGACGGTCGTCAAAGACGCACCTAGTGAGAAAACCACCCACAAAGTATTTCTAATTTAAAGGGCAGTTGAATAATAAGCCTCCACGATGGCCAAATTTTTATTGTATTTTTTTTGAATGAATCAAAGATTAAATTAAAATCTAGATTAAATAATTCGTGTTAGTTTCATTCACTAATGTAAACTGTCAACGGTGCGCTTAAGCGCTCGTGTGAGAAAACCAAGTACTAAATTTTGTATACGATTTAAACAATAGTTATCAGTTTAAGATTGGGGCTGAAGCACGGTCTATAGATATTCATGGTCACCGAGCTCCATTGTTAAAATGAAGCTAAAGTTTCTAGCTCCCGGTAGTGCGGAACTCTATTGAAAAGTGGCGCTGCATGTACAATCTGCCCAACTGCGCCTGCAGCGCCACCCTATCGGCAGACAGAAACTTTACTTTCGTATTCAGTTTCAATGAAAATCTCTATCGCAGGTTGCGGTCGGGAATAGTGCGATCTATGCGGCACCTGGCGCGATCTGTTTTCCTTAGCTTCTCGAAACAATGGAAAATGGCCGAAGCTCGATGACCATGAATATCTATAGACCGTGGTCTGAAGTAATAATGGAGGTCATGTCTCTACAGTCTGTTTCATAAGAGAAGTCTTTTAAAATATAATCGATGATAATCAAGAACCAATCAGGAATAAGCATGATTGATGCATTATTTGCTCCGGGTATTTTGCTAGGAGACTGTACTAGAAATATTTTCTTCGTGTTAGGCAGAGCAGCCTTTTAATTCAGTAATTTCGTTTTCACTTTCAGTACTTTCATTTTCGTTTGCAAACAGAATGACGTCGAATGGCGCCAGGAGTAACTAGCCAATAAGTGGTTTAATCTGATTGGTCAATTTCAACGGACTTCTCTTATGAAACAGATTGTAGGAGGTGTTGGCCCAGGCCGGTCTTTTGTGTTATCTATCCTGTTGACCCGAGGCCAATGAGAAAGACAAGACCCTGACGCGGAAAGGTCACCTGACCATACCGGTCCGACCAATAATCCAACCTTCATTGCTTTCAACCACGGTCTATAGATATTCATGGTCACCGAGCTTCCGTCATTTTCCATTGTTTCGAGAAGCTAAAGAAAACACATCGCACTAGGACCGACCGTGATCTGCGATAGAGGTTTCTCATTGAAATTGAAAATAAAAATAAAGTTTCTATTTGCCGATAGCGCGGCGCTGCAGACGCAGTTGGGCCGATTGTACAGTCACCACTTTTCAATAGAGTTCCCGTCCTACTGGGAGCTAGAAACTTTAGCTTCATTTTAACAATGGAGCTCGATGACCATGTATATCTATAGACCGTGCTTTCAACAAAAATACTAATTGTTAAAATCCAAGCTGGAATCAATGAAGGTTACATTGTTACTCGGAATATTATGATCAAATGACTTTTCCGCGTCACGCCCTATCTTTCTCGTTGGCCTCGCAGTTTAACGGAGTATTGCAGAATGACAGATACCTCGTGTACAGAGTTGCTGCATACGTGACACTTTGGTGACACCCTGAGCTCTGTTGAGCGACCCATTATGAATCACAAGGGAGTCCAGTAAGGAATGTCTCTTTCTGTATTACGAGGATTGTTCATTAGAAATACGTTTAAAGGCTGTGAAGCAATTTTTATTCAAAGAATTTAAAAGAAATCTGCATGAACATTAGGCATGAGTCCCATTGGTGCACTAATCTATATACATGCTTTCCCATCTGTTAAATTTCCTGCGGTTGTTGACGGAGCCATTGCATAACTGCAAATTCTACGTCAGCGTCGGTATTGAATTGCCGTATTTTTAATAATTTCAGAAAGTTCCCTAACGTTAATGCATTAACTATCTCAAACTTTAATCTACTTCTGGAGGACCAAAGAAATTTCGTGGATTCCCTTCCTTGTCGAAGTTTCTTGCACTGTTTCTTGACGGTGATTATTGTCGCCGTATACAGCTTTCATTCTCGTAAAATGTTTCAATGGCAATAAAATTAATAAAAGCACAGTGTCTTTGGATGAACTGTTTTCCATGAATGCCATCTTCTAACTTAATCACAACTTTTAGAAAGAAGTGTGATAGGGGCATCACTATTACTTAAACAAATAATGTATATAAACAACTGCTTTCTGTTCACTAGGCGATATCTTCGCGGCTACGCAGTCCCAACGTGCTTCTATTGAACAATCCTCGTATTGTAGACATCATATACATAAACGCGGACACGTGAAAAAATTATGGGAAAATAAACCGGCTGTGTTGGGACTTTTAGACCACTTTGTATAACATTTTCTGTGTCATTTTATTTTTTCAATTAATATAAATATTGTTTTACAGAAAATTGTACATAGAATTCGTTTATACCGTGTGTCTCAAACGTCGCGTGCCATATGAAAAGTTTATAAATGTTGGCTTTATGTTCACACTGTTTCGCAAGCTTATCTTTCATGTTCAAAATGTGCACCATGCACTCACACGATCCAAATTTTCTTCTGTCATGCGTAAAAGTGTAGCTGGTGGGCTTGGGAATATCAGGGTGCCGGCGATGAAATTCGTCTGCAGCTTCTCGAAATGTTCTGTGCTGATCTCAACAAAGAAGTATCAGCTCTACACGTTGTTCCGGTGTCAGCATTATTCCACTACTTCACTATTTCACTTACAAAATCAAAGCAACCACTTAATCTATTTGGCACGCGACTTTTGAGACACACGGTATTTAATCACCCAATCACATTCTTGAAATCTGAAAAGTTGAACGATATATTTGTAAACAATCCTTCCTAGAAAAGAAAAAAATCCTTTCTAACTCCCTCTTATCTAGTAAGGAAAGAAAAAATACCCTTTAAGATTATTATTATTTAAACACATTTTTATTCAGTTATTTTTTACAATATTTTAAATCGTATTATATTTTTTATAATTTTATATATATTTTATATAAAAAGAATTTCTTATATTTTTCTACATTTTTTATTATCTCAAATCATTTTTTGAGATAGAGCACAAAAAAATAAATTACATTTTACAATATATGTACAAACAAGTAGATAGGCATGTATATATGTTTTAATACATGATTATCGCCTATAACATTATGGAGGCTCTCTATTCCTACGCTCTTTGTGGTTTTCTTTATTTCTGGAATAAAAGCCCCTTATAAGACTATATATTTATATATAGGTATATATAGACGAACAACATTATTGATTTGTACAATGAGAACTAGTACAAAATGCCTTTTATGTAAGCATGACATGACATTCTTATATAAATAAGCATTAACCAATAAATTTCATCACAAATACAGCTTCTGTTCTCAAACAGTTTTAATTATATTTTTTCACTATAAAGTACCAAAATATAGATGTATATTTATATGTGGATGACAAATGGACATAGTATTTTTTATCGAATATTTGTTTTATAGTTCTTATTAGAAGGAAGACAGAAAAAGATTTTTTAAAATTGAGTTTAAATATACCATGAACATTTTAACTGTTGAAAGATACAGAATTAATACTGTCACATATACAGGATTGTCAATTGTTCTCAAACACTCCTATAATTGGCATTTTTAAAAGAATTTATTTTATTATTATCATTGTTATTATATATATAGTTACTTTTCAATAAAGCAATTATGTGACACAACGTTGGTGACAATGACACAAAACACTGACGAACAGAAACAAATTCAACAACAACACCCACTGTTCCATAATATCAAAATAAATACTGCAAGAGAACAACTAATTGCCATTGTAATGAGTTTCCAATTATCATACTGGCCTATAAAATTAAGTTTACAATGTAGAGCCAACAACAAAATAAGTGTACGATGTCACTATCAGGCTTACGTAAAGGCTTACAGTGTTCTGCTTGTGTTAAAAAGTCTGGTTTGCTAGTTCTATCACGAGACCTCTTATCTCTGGTAATAGTAAAGTCGAATAAACATGGAAATTACACAAAGGAGTTAGGGTTAGGAATTCATAAACTGGCCAATTTCGGTGAACGTCCAAGTCAGGGTTAATTAAGGCAACCGTTTTATTTGAAAACTATGAATTCGAAAGAAATGTGGGAGACTTTTCTTGTAACCATTATAACCAATAGCCATTTTTTTCTCTCTTAATGAAAATTCGCAACCTCGTCATTTTTACTACGACAACGGAAAGCATAGAGACCTACATTAGGTTTTGCGAATATTCCTTTTGTGACAAGACATTGCTGAATAATTTCAGGTCAAACATTTACAGCAAAACAATGATAGCTTACGGTGTTTACTATCAACTAAAATATATATATATATAAATTTATATATATCATTTTAATAGTCCATTCTATAAGAATGAACAGCGTTGATTTTGGAACATTTACAATAATACATTGCTTTTTGGCAATCAGGTTATCGACCATTCTGACGAATCAGAATTCGGATAACATTCAAACTTTAGGCTTAGCCTAAATGAAATTGAACCCTTGAAAGACATTTCATTCGCTTTTATACCAAACGCACACACTCTCTTTGTTTATTTATTTCTGTGATGAGCAAAGGTATTAGTGATTCAGTCGTTAAAACTTCAGTCGGATTTAAGATTTTCAACGACATACCTTAATACGCCCAAAAGAAAGGACTCGAAATATGAAGATATGTCATTCAAAATATTTTTTTAGTTTTACAAGTAGCAAAAGTATACTAAGGGTTGAGTAATTTTTTCAGTGAAGTTAGTTTATCAACTAGAAATATAAGAAAAAATTTTGCTTTCACTACATGTTTCACAAACCAGAGTTTCTTCTTAGAATGATTTTGTTAAATCTTAATGATTTTTCTTCTTTTGATTTGGTATACGGTATTTCAACGATTATGCAACATACATCATTTTATTTTTGTTTTGTTTTCTTTGGCCATAGTTTTATTCATTTTAGGCCAAATTTTCGTGAGTTTTTGAAATTAATTTTGCATATTATTTTTAGTTTAATATTTGATTTCATTTTTACTTCTAAACTTCTGATATGCTCTGATAAAAAGAAAAATTTTTAATATTGAAAATAGCAGAATGCTAATTTTTTTTCCGACGTTGGAAATGAATTTTTAATTCCAAAATAATTCAATGTAACATAGGAAATCTATGCGTCAAAATTAATTGAATCATAATGCTTTACTAATATAATATTTTTATCTTAATAATATATTTCAAATAATAGTTCTTCTGCACATTATTTCTAAATTATATTATTTAATGCTGTTATATGTACAATGTGCAGCTTTATATTACGTATTTCAGAAAGTCCCAAGAGCTTTTTGCAAGAATTTAGAAACACACTGTATTATTAGGTTTAAACCAGCTTATAATTACTATTAAACAAACGATATAATGGTTTGTAATTACTTTATCCGCATGACTACGTTTCATAATATTTTAACATATTGATTCCTGACTCAAGATGATTATGTTATTACATTATTCATAATATATCATTAAAAATGATAAAATAATTTTTATATCCACTTTCTGGGAAACATTATATGCAGCAATGGCAGGTTAAATATTGGTGTAAATGGGAGATATAATAAATTAGTTTTGGTTTCATCGTACACGTTTGAAAAGGACGAATTAAAGAGAATATACAGGTCTCCTATTTTTCGGATAACTTGAATATTTTCTTAAGTAACTACTGGTTTGGGAAACACAAAACATCCTTTGTGTGAAAGTTTTTTTTTGAATTTTTGCCTTCAAGACTCATTTTAACCCAAGTGTGAAAAGGGTAGATGAATCCATCAATGATCCTTTTAGTTTCCAACTGCTTACTTTATTGCTATTTGTGGAGAATGTTTTAACAGACGAGATAATAATTTTCGCTCACTTCCTTCCTCCTTTCATCCATCCTGTTATTTACGCATGAAAAGTTGTTTTTTTTATAAAAACTTCTTACTTTCAACAGAAGCTTCTTCTCCCCAATTTAATGCTTTCTCTTAAACCGGAGCTAACCGAGTGGAATGCAAACGGATTGATTGAGTCCAAAATAATCGTTTCGCTTCGAACAAAAATTTTTCTTAAACGTATTTAAAAATAACGGAAATTTACAACGTAAATTTAAAGGGTAGTGGTTTACTATATCACCATCTAGCAATTCTCAATGGCAAGTGATTTAATCGATAAGTTTAAACTTTACCCTTTTAGTTTGGTTGCAAGCTTTTACTATAGATTGGCACCTTTCGTAGCAGGAAATCAATGAAACGAGATGAGAATTGATGATTTATTGATAATTACTATGAAATCAATATTTAAAAACTCTAGGGCATCGGTTCAACCATATCGAAGGAAAGTGTAAATCGGTAAATCAATACAACTTATCCAGTATAACATCTCAAAAGGACTATCTACTTTATGAAGTTAATATTCCAATTCTACATGCCATTTACTGAAAATCTAAAATTTAAAATAATTGCTAAATTCATATCTAACGAATAAATAAATAAATTATTTTAAATGAGTGAAGTTAAGATATGTGTAATAAATTTTACAAATAACAGTAACATTGAAAATAATTTATATAAAAAAGTATGCACTATGCAAACAAAATCTTTAATTGCATTGACAATTTTAGATTACCAATTATAAGTGGAAAACATTATTTAAAACTGAAAGAAAACTAAAGTTAAGATTTTGCTTAGTATATATCATATATATACAATTTTTGTGTTCTGGCAATGAACTTTTTTTTCAGAATATAATATAAACCATTGACGATCTAAATCTTCATTCTTTTAGGAACTGTGAACATTTTCGTTGTCATTACTAAGAAATAGTAAATGAAGAAAACTTAAGAAAATAATTAAAGGAAACAAAAATTTCTTAAATAAAACTGACATTCATTTCATTTTTATAAATATTTTCCAGCTGTGTGCAATTTTCGAACATAGATCATTTAAAATACATAAATGCACAAATATTAAACATGAAACAATTTAGACAAAATTGAAATCAATTTATACAACTTCTTGCTTGGATTTAAGAATTCATTTCATTTACAAAATTAAAAAAATCATACTTAACTAGGAATCAACTTATTTAAGTAGCTATTTCTACAGAACATTAAAAAACAAAAACAGTTTGACCAATTTTTCTATCAAAACAAGGTTTCTCCAAATTTCATTGATACCATTTTCTACTCAGTCAAATTTTATGACTTAAGGTCGTAGCTGAAGATTTTATATATATATATTGCTCGAAATTAGAAAACAGACAACTTCTGATTAATAAATTCAATCTAGTCTGTCATTAATCATTATATATTTTTAAGTCATTACATATTTTACGCGTAAAGATATTTCTTATTCTCTAGCGTTTTCTTTCTCGGAATTTTATTTTAACCTACCCATCAATCCATACCTTCCAATGAAACACGTTAAAATTTGATGTTTGTGCGTTAATTAAAACATTTATTTATTATTTTATGAATACAATGATTATGACAGATTAAAATTCATGAAGATTTCAAAAGATGATTCTTAATCTAAGGTTCAGTGGTCGATCTCTTATATCCCCCTTGATCACAAAACGAACTTCGAATTCTAAAACAAATCATTTTACAAATAAATTCATTAACAAATGAAGATAACAAGCCTAATAAAGCTTACACGAATTTTTTCTTTATTATATCTATTTCGCACATTGAACCAGCTTTATTCGTACAAGGTAATCGTTTTGGTTATTTTTTGAAATAAGAAAGCTTACCTGAGGTAAAGACACTAATATTTAGCACTGTTATTCCCAATCAAAAGTTATTTCCGAGTAAACAAATATTTACAGTATGCAAATCATTTGTTTAACAAACGTATTTTGTGGAATTATATTAAAAATTTAAAATTTTTATTGTGAAAGTTTATGATGAGATTCGCATTCCTTAAAAGCGCAGTCAAAACTCTCTGAATGAGTTACAATTATTGAGAGTGCTAATTCATCTAAAGAATGAAACTAAAGAAAATCGAAAATATGAGGTGCATGCTTATTCCTCTCTTCTTCTATCGGGCATGGTTTCAAGATTATTAATTACAACCAAAGTAATAAAAAATTATTTTATTTATGTTATTCAGTTTTTCATAACAATAATATATACCTTAGTCTACCGGAAAAAAAAAACAGATTAACGACAAACCTTCGTAACCTGTAACAAGATGGACGGTCCTAAAATGCCATTTGTCTTCCTTTATTTAAAAAACTCATTAATAAGAATTTTGACTATTTTATAAATTGAAATGGTATCATTCACTCATGGTATAAATAAACTTCAAGTTTGGTGAAATCGATGTGTGATCAAGGAGGATACGAGAAAGGAATGGGTTTAAAGGAGGAAGGAAAACGGGGTAAGCTTTGCCCCTTTAGAAATTTCAATGGGAATCTGACCCCCCCTCACTTTCCTCCCCAAATGAACTGAGATGGATGGTGGGTGGGAACATGGTAACGATTCTCTCTTTAATACTGATCTCATCAGACAGAAAACACCGGCACAGAATCTTCTTGAAAGCGTATCGAAAGTCTCGGCTGAAGAGAGCATAGACGCAAGGGTTGATGGCTGAGTTGCAGTACCCTAGCCAGAAGAATACAGAGAAGAGGGATTCCGGGATGGAATCCTCATCGCAAAACGCTCCTACCAGATAGATGGTGAAAAAGGGGAGCCAGCACAGAATAAACCCTCCTACGATGATCCCCAAAGTCTTGGCCGCTTTCGTTTCCATACGGAACCTCTTCACTTGAGCTTTGATATTCCGTTTGCCCATGCGCGGGAATACTTGTGGATCGGAAGCGCCTTTTTTATCGCTTCCGTTGTTGTCCATGGCGCCTTTGGAACAGACTTCCGTTTCGACGATCGACTCTTTGGCAGGACTGGACACAGTTCGTCCTACATGCTCGTGGTCGACCATTAACCACTGATGCTGAGCACTCCGACGGCCACGGTAGCTGTCTGACATATCTCCCTTTCGTTTAGTGTTTTTCAGAGCACAGATCTTCCGCTTGGAAGACGGTGGGAATTTGACATTGGTTCGCAGGCATTTCGCTCCCTGCTTGGGCTTGGGTGGCAGCGGAGGTGGTGTTGTTAAGTGGGAACTGCTATCGCCTCCGGGGCTATGATGGTGCTCCTTTTGTCGGAACGATGACTGCTGACTGGCACAGGTCCCATTCGTCTTGGCTCCGCAAAAATCTCCCGATGAACGGCCTCGATGAATCCGCAACGTCAACCGTTGCTCGTCGAACCGTCCTCCCATAGTGGTGGTCTTGAAGCCCTGGTTTATGGCACGAGTTGTTTCTACGGCAGCGCGATATATTTTCCAATAGAAGAACATCATGACCAACATAGGGAGGTAGAATGAGCCTAGCGCCGAATAAATCCTGTAACCCTTATCGGAGATCAACTGACACTGACAACCGATACGTCCTCCGCGAGACCCGTTGCGAGAGGACCCATCCTCCGTGTACATGCGCATAGCTTCGCGATCTTTATCAACGCCAGACACATTATTCGTCCAAGATATTTCCGTAGCATTCACACTTAGAAGTCTCTGGAACGGTTCATCGTCGTCACCCAGGCTCGCCACGTGGTTGGTCAGCGACGCGAGTGGCGTGGGAGGTTCCGATGCCATCAACGCACCCGCGTCGTTCCATCCTACTAGAGGCGGCAAACAGATGATGAACGATATGCACCACACTAACGTGATAAGTATTTTGGCCTTAAAGGAGCTCATAAGACTCGGATAGCTAACCGGCCTAGTTACGGCTAAGTAGCGGTCTAAACTAATGGCGCACAAATTGAGGATAGAGGCAGTGCACAGCCACACGTCGACGGCCAACCACATCTTGCACCAGATTTCACCGAAAAGCCAAAAGTGAAGGACTTCATTACACGTGGAGAAGGGAAGCACAGCGATACCTACGAGAAGATCGGCGACGGCTAGGCTCACGATGAACAGATTGGTGACGCTACGCAGTTTCGAATGGAGGAAGACAGCCATGATGACGAGTGTGTTACCGCCAATGACGAGTATGTCGATGATACCGAGGATAATGAAGGATGACAGAATGGAAGCATCTCCCCAGTCGACAGTCCGAACCAGATCAAGGCAGCTGAGGGTCGTAGTGGTATAGTTGGTGGACCAGGCGACGCTTCTATTCTCCATGGCCCACCCTGAAAAAATAAAAAATAAAAATAAAAACCATTAGATAAGCTAATTGAAGCTTAAATTATTTACTAACTTATTTACATAAATTTAAAAATTCAATTAAAGAGTAACGAATTTTGTGCAATTTTTTTCGTCTTTTAATTCGTTTTCTTTAAAACAGTGTAAAAATTTCTCCTATTTATTGACACGGTGTAATGATATTTAATTAATTTCGGATTTTCCTCTGCTTAAAATAATGTTCACTTGGAACTATTATCAGAAGTGTTAAATTAGAAAAAACATGGTCCTTTTATCTACAGTATATGATCTGCACACAGCCATTGTTTCATTGGGGATGGTTCACACTATGGCCAATGTTACATTGTAGAGGGCGCAAATGCCAGACGTTCGATAAACAAAGCAGACGCCTAATCTCCGCAAAGCATGGAAGAAGCAACTGAGATTATATTTTAAAGTATCAAAATGCAATCTTGTTTTATCCTTTGCTGCCGAAGTGGATATTTTCTTCAAAAGGACGAGAAATGAAAAAAGACAGTTTTAAGGTGAAAGTAGGACAACTCGTGATTTGGTGCAGAAAATTTAAAAGAGATGACTAAACTGTCACAACGAAGTGCCGTCATCCGGTAGGCTTGCCTGGGAAAGAAAGCAAATAAAGAACATGTCTACATAGTGAAAGAAGACAAATTAATATCCATACACACACGAATATTCACTTATGTAAGTACCCCAGATTTTGTTGCCTTTATTTTAGTATCTGTTATGATTAAATGTGCCCATATATTTTAGGACTGTTTTAGGACTGTTAGTTTTAGGACTGCAATGAAATATTATTTACTTGAACTCATTTTTTATTTTAACAACTATTTTGTGCTCATTTCATTCAGCAATTTCAACAATGTGATTTTATTCTGTAGAGTTCGTTTTGTCTTTTATTCAATAGAGGAGTTGCACATGACGCTAGCGCCAACTCTTGACAGCATCTGTAACTAACGTAGTAGGCGGCAATTGCAATCTTGACAGCGATTGCACATGTCAGAAAGCAAAACGAGGAACTCGAGTTAATTGTTGTGTTCCATTATGTGTTAATAAAGGTCAAAACACAACTAGGATATAAGTTTTCATTCATTTCCATGAATCTTTAGATTTTCATACCATTTTTTTTACAGCATCTTCTTACAGACCAATCAATCTTTTGTTTGCGGCGCGATAGTGGCCTTAATGTTTTTGTGTGAGAATTACACATTAAAATTATTTAATTTTTAATTTTTAATTTTTTTCATTATAGTATATATTTATTTTTTATGAAATATATTTATTTACATACTCTGCAGCACATTCACAATGTGGAGAATCAGTAGAATTTTTTTTTTCAAGATAACGCACACATTGTATGTTAAACATCTTTGGGAAGGCTGAATTTCAGCTCTTATCCCCAAAAAAACCATCTCCTCTCATCATCCTGAAAATTTTTAAATACCCATCAAATACGTATTTAAATCTCTCTATGCTCTAATTTATCATGGTTTTGTCAGAATTGGTAAACTTGATTACTTTCCCATTTAATTGATTTTTTTTTAAAAGTAAGTCATAAGCATTCATTATCGTTACTGTTTTTTCTACCCCGATCACTGCCTACTATAGTACTTATATAATTAGTCAACAGATGGCGAAACCATAGCGCGCATGCGCAATTCGGGAATGTGCAACTCCTCTACTCACTGTTTTTCGTTCTTGTCTATTTTACGATGATCATTTGTGCCACTTTACATTAAGTTAAGGAACAATTTTCTATCATACAAACAGCAACATAGAGACTTATTAACGTCCTAAAATTCACATCAGTTCATATTATCAAAAACAGTTTCCGTATAGAAACACTGAAATAACCTAATATCAGACCTAAAATACTTCGTTCCAAGGCTATGCTATGCAAGTATATAATACTCGTATGGGAGGAATAGATCTCCTAGATTCCTTGCTTGGATATCAGGAGGAGTAAGGAGCAAGGTAACGAGGTAAACCAAGCCACTAGGTAAACCAAGTAACGAGGTTAGCCAAGTAACGAGGTAAACCAAGTAACGAGGTAAACCAAGCAACGAAGACGATCGAGTAGCAGTTGCAACAAGGCAGATCAAAGGAAACGCAGCACACATTCCAATGAAAACAATTAGGCTTGAAAATATATTGGTCACTAATTGCACAGATTTCGCTTTTCTTATGCGTAATGAATGTGATTTATTATTATATTTTAACAAAAACAAAAACTTTTTTGAAATAAATGTAATTTTCTAAGAACATTAAAGTAGTTAATTTTGTTAAATGCTTTAAAATTAAAGTTGCACAATATAACTAGCTTTGAGTTTCTTACTGCATGATATAGCATATATGCCAGAAACCATTAAAACTCGAATTAATCAGAAAATACCTGTGAAGCATTTTTTTTTTACTGTTTCCATTCTCTAAGATCAACTTCATTTTTCACATAATTTTTTATAATGTTCCAAAAATAAGCAGTTTAAGGAATTACAGATATATATGCTAAAAAGTGGGTACATGCCAATCTTACTAAAAATCATTAAAGTTTATTTACCAATTGCGATTGCAATAATTTTTTCGTTTAGTATACACCAGCCATCCTAATTGAATCACTAAGAACACTCAAAATTGAATTGACTTTGACTGTTCTGTTTAGGATGACTAAAGTGTATTTAAAGTCATGAAAGGTTATTTTTATTAATAATTAAAAAATGCACACATTTTATCCACAAATTGTTGAAGCGATTTTCTTATATAAATAAAAAAAAGGTCTGATTACGACGTTGAATGGGTTCACATGACCAATTTTCTTGATGAGCTATGGATTGAACGACAGACACCATATTTGCCGTGGAATTGGATTCCTTGATTATGTAATCAGGTACGATTGCATATTGAAATTTGATTGCATATTGTACGATTTGCTTGAGCCCGATGTTTTATCAAAGGTAGTTACTTTAAAGAATTTCGTTATTGTAATCTATATACAGGGTGAATACAAAAGTCTGAACCCCCCTTTTATTTTTTGAACCGAAGCAGATATGTCAATTTTGATGAATCCAATGAATAGGAAGTTGTGGGTGGCCTATCCCATGGTGCACTTTTCATCATCCCAAATATACAAATTAGCACAAATTCAAAATTTATCTCAAAAACCGTAAGGGACAGAGAAAAAAACCCAATTGCAAACTTGTTCAGCATAAAATAACAAACAAACAAAAAAAAATCCTCCAAATCGGAACAACCAATCCTCCAACAGTACACCCACAATCACGTGGTGAACTGTTTGTAGCTTACAAACAGTCACACTGCACAAGGAAAACTGAATGTTGATATTTCCACCATGTAAAGCATGCAAATCAAAAAATTAACATAAATTACCATACTCACATTCATTTTCATGCGGGAAAGCAAATAAAAGGCATGTTTCAGCACACAGATGGCGGAACAATTCCAGGATGGCAAGCTGCACTGTTCCGGAAATGGTCAACATGATCTTCTACTTCGGAGAGGCAAGGAGAAACCTACATGCTGCAGTTAGGTTGTATCGAGACAGATACCCTAACGAACGCCATCCATCTCTTCAAACAATGCGTCACATTATTCAAAGATTCGAGGCTACAGGGAATGTTAATGCAGAAAGAGGACGACCAAGGCCACAAGGCAACGAGGATACAACAACACTAGTTCTGGCTGCAGTTGCTGCAAATCTCTACACAAGCAGCAGAGCAATTGCTGCAGATGTTGGGTGCCATCAGAGAACTGTTCTCAACATTCTACACGCACATCATTTTCACCCATACCATATTCATTGTCATCAGGAGTTACTGCCATTGGATTATGTTGGCCACCTTCTGCAAATGGTTACTTACTTGCCTGGATGACAATCCAAACTTCATTCATGAGGTGTTGTGGACAGATGAAGCCCAGGTCACCAGGGATGGAGTTATCAACAGGCACAACCATCATCATTGGGCAGACGAAAACCCACGATGTCTGCGAGAAGCAACTCATCAAGTGAACTGGAGAATCAATATGTGGTTGGACCGTATTTTTACGATGAAACACTGACTGCAGAACGCTACCGGGCTGAAATTCTCAACGTGGTAGTCACAGACCTCATTGACAATTTGCCATTGGCCTCGTATCAGCGCACGTGGTTTCATCATGATGGAGCTCCTCCACATTACGGGTTGGGCGTTCGCGAGCGTCTAAGTGAGATGTTCGGACAACAATGGATTGGCCGAGGAGGACCAGTTCGTTGGCCATCCCGCTCCCCTGATTTTACACCACTTGACTTTTTCTTGTGGGGATACCTGAAGGACAAGGTATATGCTACGCAGCCCGCCTCACTGGAGGATCTGGTTCAACGAATCCAGGAAGTGTGCCGAAGAGTGACACCAGCCATGATTGCCAATGTTTTGGCGTCAGTTAGGTTCCGTGCCCAATTGTGTTATGGTGCCCACGGTGGTCACATCGAGAATTTTGTTGATTAACTTTTTTGTTAAACAGTTTGAAGTAAATTGTTTGTGCAGTGTGGCTGTTTGTAAGCTACAAACAGTTCACCACGTTATTGTGGGTGATTGGTTGGTCCGATTTGGGTGGTTTTTTTTGTTTTGTTTGTTTTTTTATGCTGAGCAAGTTTGCAATTGGGCTTTTTTCTTTATCCCTTACGGTTTTTGAGATAAATTTTGAATGTGTCTTAATTTGCATATTTGGGAAGATGAAAAGTGCACCATGGGATAGGCCACCGACAACTTCGTATTCATTGGATTCATCAAAATTGACATATCTGCTTCGGTTCAAAAAATAAAAGGTGGGTTCAGACTTTTGTATTCACCCTGTATATAAAGAAGGATGTTTGTTTGTTTCTTTGTTAGTTTCTTATACAAATATACAGTTTTATTCCGATCTTGATGAAATTTTGCATACTTGACCTTCGAAGCATGAGGAAGGTCACTGTCTACCACAGATTTCGAAAAAATAAAAATTATTGATAAAATTCGATACGACAAGGCATATTAATGAGAAATATCTCATGACCAACAATGCAAGGCAAACTTTGTGCAACAATACTTAACAATGGTGTCAACATGCAATGCACCAACACTAGGCAGGGATCAACAAAATATATCTCATGACCAACAATGAAAGGCAAAGTTTGTGCCATATAGATAAATTTCAATTTGTAACAATGCATAGAATTCCCGTTATTCAGACTTTTCTTAGAAAAGAGAGTTCTTAGTACTTAGCAATTTCTTGAAAATGTTTAAAAATTATCAGTAACTGGAGATAATGGAGAGTTAGCAGACTATTGAGAAAGAGTGGAAAGACGCCAGAGGAAGCACTCTTTTAGCTTCGTGCTGTAATGAGCAAATGGTAAGCAAGTAAATGAAAGAATCGGCGACCGCTAGACTCCTCAAAGTGAAGAATATCCAAGTTTTGCTTCAAGACATCAAGAAAAGAGAGGGAACTGCAATAACATCAAGTGTACATCTAAAGTAAGATTACGTGAGTAAGAAATTATTTAGGCTAGCAGTGGCATCCTTGGAGAGGTCCATCCATTGTGAGCCTTTAAAAAAATGTTTTTCAAATTTTCATTAAGAATTTTTACTGTGTTAATTCTAAGCGTTTTCATGTGTTTATTTTTAAGATATTGCAAAATTTAATCAAATAACAGAGTCTGAGCCACGCCGGGATTATCACCTAGCTTATTTGGTAGCACATCAGATCCTAACATTTCATAAAAATACATTTTGACTATATCCTGTGGGAATGTGTATATTTTGGAAACTGAAATGCTGATAATGCGATAATTGACCGTTCGTTTTAAAGAATTATTAATAATGAGCATAAAATGATGATGCAGTGACAGTACATTAATAAGGCAGCGTCTATTGATGAGGCAAAAGAGTCATGCGTGTCTCCCTTGAGTTCCTTCTCAAACGTCCAGACGACTGGCAAAAATTTATGTGTCTGGAAAGGAAAGAGAAAGAATGAGTACACAGTCAGAGAAACTCTGCAACTAAAACAGAAAAGGCTATACGGGCATTAGAAACATCTGAACAATGGGAATTTCGAATAGAGCAAGAGGGTATAAGAGCTTCTACGTCAAGGGCAAGAAAAACTTGAGTCTAAAGTATCTGATGATGCTCCGCAGTGGTGAGACAAGTCAAGAAGAGTTGAGATAAAGTGACGGTATAGAATTAGAATTTCTGTTTTTCCTGTTTTTCGTAGAATGGATAGTCCCTTTGATCTGTGTTGTACTGATTGAGTTATTATTTAACCAATTGGGAGTTATAATTTAGTTTTTTGAGATTGTTCTCTTTACCTACAAGTGTAATTATCCCGGGCAACGCCGGGTACCTCTGCTAATCTTCTATATATATAAAGAAGGATGTTTGTGGGTGGGTTTGTGGGTTTGTTTCTTATACAAGTCTACAGTTTTATTCCGATCTGGATGAAATTTTGTGTACTTGACCTTCAAAGCATGAGGAAGGTTACTACTGTCTACTTCAGATTTCGAAAAAATAATAATTATCGATAATAAATCGATATTCATAATGATGGCAGGGCATATTAATGAGAAATATCTCATGAGCAAGGCAACTTTTGTGCAACAATAGTTATCAACAGGGGCATCAACATGCAATTCACAAACACCCTACACGGACCAATAATATATTTCTCATGACCAACAATGCAAGGAAAAGTTTGTGCAATATAAATAAGGTTAAATTCTTAACAATGCATAGAATTCCTGTTATTCAGGGTTTTCGTAGAATTGAGAGTTTTAGCACTTAACAATTTCTTGAAAATCTTTAAAAATGATCAGTAACTGGAGATAATGGAGAGTTAGCAAACTATTGAGAAAGAGTGGATAGACGACAGAGGAAACAGTCGTTTAGCTCCGTGCTGTATTGAGCAAATGGTAAGTATGTCAATAGAAGAATCGGCGACCGCTAGACTACGCAAAGTGATAAATGGCCAAGTTTTGCTTCAACAACATCGTGTACATCTAAAGTAAGATTACGTGACTAGGAAATTTTTTAGGCTAGCTGTGGCATACATGGTGAGGTCCATCCATTGTGAGCATATAAAATATTTTTTCCGAATTTTCATTATGAATTTTTACTGTATTAATTCTAATCGTTTTCATGTGTTTATTTTTAAGATATTGCAAAATTTAATAAAAAAAAAAGACCGAGCCACGCCGGGGTTATCCCTGGTAGCAAGCAGATCCAAACATTTCATAAAAATACATTTTGTCTATATTCTGTATGAATGTGAATATTTTGGAAACTCAGATGTTGATAATGCGACGATTGAACGTTCGTTCCCAAGAATTATTAATAATGAGCATAAAATGATGATGCAATGACAGGACATAAATAAGGCAGCGTCTATTGAGGAGGAAAAGGAGTCACACGTGTCTCCCTTGAGTTCCCTATCAAACGTCCACGCGACTGGAAAAAATTTATGTGTCTGGAAAACAAAAAGAAAGAACGAGTTATGGTTAGAGAAACTCTGAGCTAAAACAAAAAAAAAACTATACGGGCATTGGAAACATCTGAACAACGGGAGTTTCGAATAGAGTAAGAGGGTTCTACGTTAAGGACAAGAAAAGCTTGGATCTAAAGTATCCAGTGATGTTCCCCGGTGGTGAAGATGGACATTGTTTTAATCTGAGGCAAGTCAAGAAGAGTTTAAATAAAGTCCCGATATATCACACATAATTCCTGTTTTTCGGATTTAGCGTGGAATGGATTGTCCCTTTGCTCTGTGTTGTATTGATTGAGTAATTATTTAACCAATTTGGAGTTAAAATTTAACTTTTTGAGATTGTTTTGCTTACCCACAAGTGCAATTATCTCGGGCAGTCTCAGTTCCTCTGCTAGTAAATAAGTAAATAAACATGCTAATTTCAATTTCCTAAAAATTAACTTTGTTTTCTTTTCAAATCAACTGTTTTAGTGAAGGTTTATATAGATTTGCATTATTTTTTATGCTGACGACTTTTCTCAAAGAAGCAAGACTTAGTTACACATAATCAGTTGAGTATGTTAGCCTTTTACACCCTTTTTATTGAGAAGTTCCATTTCTTACGTTCTCGTCAATTATGACTCATCTACATTGTTTGCTGAATGTCTGACTGCAGCGCCCACTTTAGTTTGAATTTGTCAATAATGTTAACTAAATAAACAATGTAGTGCACAGATCATGGAAAAACTAAAAAAAAAAAATTATCCTGTTTTTGCACAGTTAAATGTTTCTGTTGTTAAATTATTTCAAAGACAAATATATATATCTGTTGGATTAGGGTGTCTAATTAAACTTTCGATTTCAATTGTTAGTAATATCCGTAATGTCTACCAATAGAAATCCAAATTTCGTTGGGCAAGCTATCGCGTCGCTTAGAGACGTGCTCTTTTCTTTACATAATAGCTTTATATATCAACCATATGCTAATCACATGCACAAACTATTTGACGAACAATTGTTGAGCGAAAATGGCATTGATTTCGGTTCGGTTTAAAAGAACTTGCTACAATCCTGATTCCTAATTCTATTCTAAAATAGAAAATCTAATTAATATATAGAAAATATGAGGGTAAAAACACAATTCAGGAATTTTTAAAAAAGATAAAGAGAGAGAATGAGTCCGTGATCGAAATTACTGGACATCGAAATTATTCCAAAAAGTATTTTGGTATCTCATTCATACGAGAAGAAGCATTCTTCATAGTCAAGCGAAGCAGATTTTACAGGATCAAACTAAAATCTGCAACCTAAATTTTATTTGGTTATATCTACAATAAATATATAGTTGTCATTTTGTAGAAACTCCATTAAGTTTATGCATGGTTATGAGAACACAACTTGTATATCAAAGGATCTTAACTGTGAATTTTTATTTGAATACTACTTAATTCCTTTAATTGTTCGGATGGAGTTTCGTAAATACAGGGTCTTTATAATTAAAGTTCCATTTTGACATGGCCATTAAAAAAAACTACTGGACCAAAAGCTATAATACTTGGTAATATTATACAAGACATCAAGGGAAGTTCATACCCACCAAAAAAAAAATTAGTTCAAAAGGTCACCAACAGCATGGAATGGCGCAATATGCAATATTCGTATACGAAATTAGACACAGTAATCCGGTGTAACCTGCTTTCAGTAAATGGTGGAGACCACATTCAACATGTAACTAATTTTAGTAACGATTAAAGACTTGTTAACCTGTGTCTTCGTGTCTAATTTCGTATACGAATATTACATAGAGCGCCATTCCAAGCTGGTGGTGACCTTTTGAACTAATTTTTTTTTTGATGGATATGAACTTCCCATGCCCTTTTGTATAATATTACCAAGTATTAAAGCTTTTAGTCCAGTAGTTTTTTATGGCTATGTCAAAATGGAACTTTAATTATAAAGATCCTGTATTTGCAAACCAAGATGTGCCGAGTAAATAAACTGTACACCCTCTAGTCAAAAGTAAAACATTTAACCGTCTAGTTAAAAGTAACACATTTAATTCAGTAAAGAACAAGTCAGGCAACCGAAATGCCCAGGACCGATGGGATTTAAAAGCATTCGAGAACGAAAAGGAAAGCATTTGATTTCTAAAAAAGCCTTTCCTTGTTAAGAATTAGATGAAGTTGCTAAGGATGCCTCTGGCATCTAAGCAACGCGTACTTCTAAGGGAAATGTATAGTACAAACGGAATAAAAATACCTCAAAATTTAAATGGAGAAGGTAGCAATTCTGTATAGATTAAACATATACGAATCCTTTAATTTGTAAGCATTCCTCTTTAATGAAATTAGCGTTAATTGTTGAAGCGTTCGGTGTAAGGGTCAATTCTTTCTTCATAAAGTATTGCCAACGCTTTTCTACGTAAGCATGTACCATTGAAGGAATGATTAGCTATAAGCTGTTGTTAAAATTTGCCTAACAAAGACTAACTATTGATAATATAAAGCGTAACTACTTACATGCCATATCTTAGCATTGACAGTTTCCAATGGCTTCATAATGGTATCATAAAAACACGAATCATGGAACCAATTTCAATTATCATTCATTTTACGTTATATTCATTCATGGCACATCATTCCAAGTCGTTTGATATATTACATGCCATATTTTAGCATTGACAGTTCCAATAGCTTCATAATGGTATCATTAAAACACGAATTATTGAACCAATTTCAATTATCATTCATTTTACGTTATATTCATTCATGTCACATCATTCCAAGTTGTTTGATACATTACATGCCATATTTTAGCATTGACAGTTCCAATGAACCATAATGGTTCCATGAAACCATGTGCCTTTGAACCAGTTTCGACTATCATTAATTTTACGTTATATTCATTCATGGCACATCATTCCAAATCGTTTGATATATTACATGACAAATTTTAGCATTGAAAGTTCCAATGATCCATAATGGTTCCACGAAACCAGGTGCCTTTGAACCAATTTCGACTATCATTAATTTTACGGTATATTCATTCATGGCACATCATTCCAAGTCGTTTGATATAATACATACCATATTTTAGCATTTAAAGTATCGAATAGACTATGTCGACTATCATTAATTTTATGTTAATATTCAATCATGACATGTTATTTCAAGGTGTTTGATATAATACATGCCACATGTTAGCATTGATAATTTCCAGTGAACCATAATGGTGCCACTAAACCACATTTCGTGTCTGATATTGACCATCAAGGAAGATGATCACGTGTTTTCACTTAATTCACAAGCTTTTTCTCTGCTTTAGCTATGGAATGCCAAAAGGGAGAACAGCATTTGGCAATGCAAAGGCCATTTATACATGGAATTGTATAGTGAAAAACGTGGTCTCCTATATTATTTTTGATGTTTTGAACCGGAAGTAGTTCACCAATTTTTTCCACCAACGAACTCAGTCTTCCGATTTCCCTAAGTTGTCGAATGGCGAAAACGGAAGTCGAAAACTCGGAAGCGTTCGATAGCTAGAGCACCAACAGACAGACGGACGGACGGACGGACGGACGGACAGACGGACGCACATTGTGAAAACATAAGTACCTATCGGTCCTAATAACTCAAGCCGAAGGTTCCTGGTTCGAATCCAGGTTGTTGAATTTTCTTTCCTATTTTTCATCAATAATTTAATATCTGAGGTACGGCGTATGATTGAAACCCACAGACCCATCTTGAAATATTCTTTAATGAATATTACGCCTTGGGACATATAGTCCGTGTCTGCGGACTAGGTAACTACTCTAACCAAGCTCAAAGCATATGTAAATGACGTAATGGTTCGAATCCAGGCTGTGGAATTTTCTTTCCTATTTTTTATCATTAATTAAATTCAGTGTTTGATGTTCGGGTCATCGTGGAACTGTGGCGACGTCGGTCAGCTGATCTAATGCTACTGGATTTCTTTCCCTGGTCTTATCTCAAAGAACGCACTATATCATTACAAAAACAATTCAAAGACCATCAATGCATTAAAGGACCATCAATATGACTTCATCCATCCTCACCAGTAGGCTGGAATGTGTTACTACAAGAATCTGTCATCGAGCTATTGGCACAGAATCGTTCTCACTTGCAATATTTATGCAGCACCAATTTTATATTGAAAGCTTTCTTTGTTCAAGAGCCATAATAGAAAATACGGGTTGCAGTACTTTAGAATCACCCCGTTCACGCCTTTTTTAGGGCCAGATCTTTCGGTAAACATTTTTTTAATTCTTGTCACAATATTCTGTTAATTGTTCAACAATTCATCACAGCGCTGAGGAAACAATAATCATAGATAATGAAGCTATTTAAAATTATTTAATCCCATTTTATTATAAATATTTAACATTAGGACACTAACGTTTAAATAGAATCTTTAATAAAAAATAAAAAAAAAATAAAAAAAAACGCTTATGAAATTATGAAGTTTATTTAGAACAATTTCTGGGACACATTACTCCCACAACAAACCACGGTAGGAAAAAATACAAAGCCTCACTTTTATTTGGAAGACCCTGTACCTTAATATCTATTGTCGGAAGCATACGTTATACAGTGTTAAGCCATCAGTCGATGTTTTCACAGCATTTCAAAGTGGAACACACTGTAAATAATCCTTGGAATTTATATTTGCCATTAAACGTCTAGAGTTTCAATAAGCTTATAAATTCAACAAAAATACCGATTAAAAACATTTCTAAGTATTTTAAACATCAGCTTAACTTGATAAATGGGTCCAACAGCAAAAAGTGTTTTCGTCGGGTTATCTTACAGAAAGTTTTCTGGATTTTCGACTTAAGCTAGTCCATTAGAATTACTAATCTTCTAATCTCTTTTTTATACCGCAGTCTTAAAAGCTATTTTTTCTAAAAATAAGCAAAAGCTTTCCACTCTCTTTAATCCTCACGAAGCGCATGCGACATTATTATTGGTGAACGATATTCATAAGGAAAGACAACGAAGGATTCAAAGAACTCCTCAATTCATTTTCATTTGACGACTTTCCGTTCTTGCAAGATGGTGAATTGACTATCGCTTTTTACATTTTTCATTTTTTTTTCTTCCTTCCATCTCTTTGAAGACGCCTCACCTACAAATAAGGCAACGGTTCTTTACAAGGTTAATTCCGTTGCTTTGTTCAATCTTTTCATCCTTACAAATGAAGCATCAAAAAGTTTAAGATAACGTTTTTTTCCTTTCAGCACATAAAGATTCAATTGCTAAGAAAATTTTTATCCTTCGGCATTTAAGTTCAGGCTATAAGAAAAAAATAAAGAAGAAGAATTTTTCTTCCTTTGCAAAGTAATTTATTCCGTGGCTTGGAACACGTTTTTTTCTCCTCTCTCTCTCTCTCTCTCTCTCTCTCTTTCGCTCCAATGCAATTTAATGGTTTTCTCCCCCTCTCCACTTTCAGTTGATTAAAAGTTAAGCGAAATTTTTTCTCCATCGATGCGTCTCCCACCTCTTCAGAAAAATAGATAATAATTATAAAAACGGATTAAAGGACTTTCTTCGAATCTTGGAGGAAAATAATATACCAATAGGAAGAAAATGGATACACACTGCATGATTGTGTTACCAACTAATATACATACAAGTTTATATTAAGTCATTTAATTCAAAATGTATATTTGACATTTACAATGTGTAATTCAGAACGCTTCATGTCTATAAAGTTTCAAGTTTGTACATGACAGACTGGATTTAAAATGCTTATTCATCCCTTATAAAGGACATTACACCACTACGTTCGTTTATTATTAGGATCGATAGGTACTTATGTTTTCACAAGTGCGTCCGTTAGTCCGTCTGTCTGTCTGCCAGTCTGTTGCTGCTATAGCGTTCGAACGCTTCCGAATTTTCGACTTCCGTTTTCGCCATTCGACAACTTAAACATAACGACAGCCTGTGTTCATTGGTGAAAAAATCATTGAGCTATTTGCGGTTCTAAAGGTCCAAAATAACAGAGGGGACCATGTTTATCACAATGCAATACTATGTATAAATGCGTTTTTCTCTTCGTCATTCGATAGCCCAGACAGAAGAAAGCTTGTGAATTATGTGAAGACGGTGAATCGTCTTTTTTTTGGTGGTTAAAATCAGTCGAAATTGGTTTAGTGGGACGTGTTTTAATGGTACCATTATGATATCATTGGAAATTTTCAATGGTAGAATATGGCATTTAATATATGGCATGGAGGCCTGTTGAAGTGCGTGAAGGAATCCTCATGCTCTTGGAACCAGTTGTTGACAATGTGAGCTCGATGAATCCGAGCATTGTCATCCTGAAAAATACGATCACCTTCGGGAAAGAAGTACTGCATTGAGGGTAGAAGATGGTCACTCAGTAAGGTCAGATAATGATTTTTCAATTGATAAATGGAAGGAATTGGGCTTTCAACCGTGACAACTTGGTTGCCTTTAAGACACCTTGAGACAGCTTGGCTGTCCGTGGTGTCTGCGATAGCTCAATTGGTAGAGGCATCGGCCATGATAGTCGAGTTTCCTGGTTCGAATCCGGGTCGCAGAATTTTTCCTTCCATCTTTCAATTGAAAAATCATCACCTATGCCTGGAGACGCTTCTCCAGTTAATAATAATTATTATTTAAAGGTCAGATACTTTGGAGACTTCTTTTTATTCGTACACAATGTTACTGAGCCTAGTCCAAACAAGCAGAAGCAACCCAGGATCATAACAATTCCGCCAGAGGCTTGAACAGTGGGTACGGTACATGACGTCGTCCATTGCTTCATGCGCTTCCCTTCTAACTCTGATGCAACCATCATGTTGAAAGAGATTAAATCGGCTTTCATCGGACCCATAATTTTCCGCCATTGCTCAGGGGTCCAATTTTTATACTCCTTTGCAAATTGGAGTCTCCGCGAGCAGATTATCACTCGAAGATTATCAGCCGTGCTGGACAATTCAAGACCACCTTGGCTCGTGATTTTCACGAAATTTGCTATATCAACATGAGCTTCCGCACTTTCCCTCGCGAACTGACGCCAGATCAAGTGTCTAAGGAATTTCTAAAGAAGAATGACTTTACCGCCAAAGCGGATAAAGGGAGCACATTTTCATGTTATAGCATCGTATATGGATATATTGAATTAATCAACATTTTAAAACACTTAAGAGAAAAAAAATAAATATGAAAACTAAATTGTAAATTACTATTTAAGTAAGCTAATGTATAGAGAGAATTTAAACGAATAAACTTGAAGAACTGAAAGGTAAATGGACAGGGAGTTATTCCTCATACATTTAAAAAAATAAAAGTTCTTTAATTTGTAAGAATTCCCACATAAGGTTAAACGAAGTGAGCCTCAATTGCTGAAGCGTTGTTTATAAGCATCTATTATTTTTTCATATTAAATTACTAAAGTGTTTCTACGTTATCGTCTACTATTGAAGCAAGCGATTAACTACTATTAATTAGCAACATGTAAAACAGTAGTGAGTTTTAGATAACATTAAGCCTAACAGCATTATGCTCTTGATACAAATAAGCTATGGATAACAATAGATCTAATAACTCGTAAGGAGTTGGTTGATATATTACACGCCATATCTTAGCATTGAAAGTTCTAACAATACTATATTGTACCATTAGGGCACATGCAACAAAACCATTTCCTACTATCATTATTTACTCGTTATATACACTCATGGCACATTGTTACGAGTTGTTTGATATATTACATGCCATATCTGAGCATTGAAAGTTCCAATGGTACCATTTGGTATCATATGGCAACATTAGGGCACGTGCTACTAAACAATAACCATTATCATTATTTCCTCGTTATATTCACTCATGGCACGTTGTTACGAGTTATTTGATATATTACATGCCATGGTTTGGAATTGAAAGTTCAAATGGTACCATATCATTCGTTTAATGTTATCGAATCAAGAATTCCCAACCGTCTTAATACGTAAACATGCTAAAATCATCGTTTAATGTGATCACTACTCCGTTTATTGTTATCATTTTGAAAGCAAATCTTGAGTTTTTCTCATGTACTTTACCCTTGTTCACTTCCTGGTTAAAAATATTCCTGTGTGGAAAAAGGGTTTGGTTTTGATACCCCGTGCTTTATACCCCGTTCGCATGTGCTGTCCACGTCATAGCAATAGACAATTCGTTTTAGAAGCAGTAACTACAGTACAGCTGTAGCATGCATGTGAATTCACTGTTTGTTGCTTTCCTCAACCCTTTTGATTTGCTCTATGTACACATTATACTGAACTGTACTGTACTGTATAATGGAGTGTGAAAAAAAACGGAATGACTTAAATTAAAGGGGAAGATTATGCTACAGTACTAAACAAATGAAGATAGATGATTTTCTAAACGAAAATTAAAAGATTCTCAATTAAAGTACATGTACTTAAATTATAATTAAAGTACTTTATATCTTTTGTACTACACAATCATAAGAAACACATGTAATAACAATAATAATCACTATAATTTTGGATTTTTTTTCTTCTGCTGCACCTTTATTCAATTTCGGCTATTGTTATCAGTCGGTTATTGTTATCACTTTGGCTTGGTCCCAAAATGATCATATTCAGCGGCGCCCACTGTATTACATGCCATATATTAGAATTGAAAGTTCCAATGGTACCATATGGTATCATATGGTACTATTAGGGCACGTGCTACTAAGCCAATAACTATTATCATTATTTACTCGTTATATTCAGTCATGACACGTTGTTACGAGTTGTTTTATATATTACATGCCATATCTTAGCATTGAAAATTCCATTTGGTATACCATTAAAACACGTACTACTAAACATTTCACACCAATATTATTTACGCGCTATATTCATTCATGAGAGATCCTTGCACGTACACGTGCCATTAGACCAATACCTGCTATCACTAGTTACTCTTATATATTCGTTCATGATATGTTGTGACGATTTGTTTGATATATTACATGCCATATCTGGTTACAGGAAGTTTTTAAGGGGGTATCATAATGGTACCATTAAAGCACGTGCCATTATAGTACGTACTTATTCCGGCTATCTCACGTTCGTACTTGTTCGTGCTCTGTCCCATATTAATGGATTGGTGAAAACAGACTTCGTTTTCAAGTTATCGTAATAAATACTAAGCTCCCTAGAAATAAAAAAATTGTCTTGATTAAGAGACCGAACTGCCCTTTCAATAATCGTCAAACACGTGCATCCTGCACGCGCACCATCTCATTAACGTTTAGAGCACGCGCAGAGCCGAAACCATGTATGTTCTCAACACGAGTTTTCTCGAATGCAAAGATAATTCGTGTCTTCCAGCAATTCAATACATGCACTCTTTCTATTGCAACGCAATGAATTGTGGGAATTGTGTCTACCTACAGACGGACGGACGGACAGCTGGACAAACCGATAACATAAGCACATTTCTATATACAGAAAATGTGCTAAAAATACACTTCACCAAAAGAATTCCTACTGAATCGAATCGATGCCATACCTAGCATGTGGTCGGGCTATTATGTTTGGTTTATTATTTTTTTCTCGGGAGGCATATCATTAACTGTTTGAAAATGAGATGGAAGCCCCCCGGGTTGAAGAATTGTTCATCTCGAAGGAAAAGAACTATACTGCCGCAGAATCGAAAGAATGGTAAAAAAAAAAAGATGGCTTCAAACGGTGAAACCCGACGGCCTATACTTTGAATGATAGGCAGCTTTCGTTGTAAATGCTGGAAAACATTTGACTCTTCTTCTGAGTATCATTTATTATTTATAGTTTGCGTACTTTATCATAACAGTATTTTGCATCTCAGGGATGCTTTCGTCTTTATTGTCGCCAGTTCTCAAGAGGAAGCTAGTCACTTCAGTAATGTTTTAAATCAAAAGCAATTTCTCTTATTTTTTAGAAGAATTTCACATGAATTTTTTATAATACGGACGATGGAAACAAAACAGAGAAGAAAGACACATCTTTACCTCATCAAGTTTCGCTTTATGTCCTCCAAACAAACATACTCAAACGATCTGTCATAATATTCAGTGCGTTTGAAATAACGAGAATTAAGTTTTTAACCTATTTTACGTTGGACTTGAGAACATTTTAAGGTAGGGGAAACGAAATTTCTTTGTTTGTTTGAGACAGTATCACAAAAGGTCAAGCTCTTTGTACAGAAATCAAGGGAACCTGTTAAAGTTCTTTAAGTTTATAATAAGTTGTGCTGCAAAAGTTAATGGCTTAATGTTAATTTTCTCTACTTGATTTCCCTTAATTAAGATTTTTCTATCTAATATGTGAAAGTAACATATTACACTTTCAACTTTCAATATTGTGCGTGTTTTCGTCAAAAGTAAAATATCATTTTTGAAAAAAATATAAATAATCAAAACTCAAAAGCTTTAACAGACGAATTTCTTGTGTACAGTTCCACCTCTTCATAGAAATGGAATCGCCTATAATGGAATTACTTTTATCATGAGCATTCCAATTTTCGCCAGAGAAAATGACTAAAATTTGGATTCTGAAACTATAGGTCAAAATACACAAGCCGTCGAAAGTAATGCAACTCGCCCCCCCTCCCGGGTGAGGCAAGTGAGCCAAGCCAAACTACTATCGAAAGTATTTGAATAAAG
>JAHWFO010083270.1:202988-234658 GCA_023313115.1 Rhysida immarginata
ATGAGCATTCCAATTTTCGCCAGAGAAAATGACTAAAATTAAAATTATGAAAATATAGGACAAAATACACAAGCCGTCGAAAAAAATGCAACACCCCCCCCCCCCCCCCGGTAACGCAAGTGAGCCAAGCCAAACTACTATCGAAAGTATTTGAATAAAGAAGCCGCAAATGATCAAACATAAAAACATTTCTATTTCTAACAGTCCATCTGGACCATTTCGATAATTCGACAGTTTCACAATTTTTTTTTATCAGTTTCTTGGTCACATCACCGTATATTCACTGAAGTGGGCGTGAAAAGAGCATAGTTTCAAGGTGCGTTCATCGCTGGCGCAAAAATAATACAGAATATCTCCGTGCACTTTGAGGACGTCCACGCATAAGGAATGCGAGGAAAGATCGGTGCATTGCGTCCACTTTCTACACTCGTCGTGTCATCTCTTCGGACATTCTGATGAAACTGGAGAGTTCTTTGAATAGACCTGTATTTAGGCTGCAACTCATGAGTACTCTGGGGAAGTATGCAAGAAGTAAGAATTTATCAGTGTGTGCAAAATAATATTGTATGAAAGAGTGTCTACCACATTAACGTATTAGCACTATTTTTCGTCGTATCGACGCAACTGGCTTCATGCTCGACGTCCAAAAAGATGTGTTACACTGCAAAAGCAGCCAGAGTAAAGTCCGCTGGTACCAAGCCAGATGTAATTGGGAAGCTGAATGGACATTTGTAATCTTCAATGATGAAACCCACTTCTGACTTTGTACAGATGATGATCGAATACACATGTAGTGACTTGTGAGTAAAGAGCTTCAAGACAAACATTTGAAGTTATCGTATGAGGCGCCTTATCTTACGATTCTCGGATTTTATGGTGTCGGGCGACTGTAGTGTTCAAAGTGGGCAATCAAAATCGTCAAAGATATACCGATATGGTGGCTAAGCGTATCGTCCTTTCTTAGCTACCATCTAACGTGGACTATTCCAGTAGGAAAATGCCTCACCACACTTGTGCCTGCAGCCTCTGTGGATGACTTACTTTAGCCAGATCCACGGATTTGTCTCTAATCGAACATGTGTTCAACACGTGGTGGGGAAGCGATCTGTCGTTTTCCATAATCACCCAAGAGATGTTGTCATCTTACGCCAAACATCTCTTGCCAGTTAGAGATAGTCAACACAGGACTTCCTCCGTAATCTGTATAACAATATGTCGCAATGGGTAAGCAGTTTCGACATGCTTGGGAGCTAGACAGGGTGTTAGAACAACATTAGGTACCATATTGCGAATACTGTGTATTGCAAGTCCAATCAAATAAACTCAATTATTTTGTATGACATATATTGAACGTCTCCTTCCTGTGTGCACCTTACAATTTGTACGACTTTTCTAGGGGTTGTATTACTTTTGATGGTGTATGTATAAACGAAATTTAAAAAGTAGGGGGGAAATACTGGGCATATAAATACTTATTAGGAGCTTTATCAAAAAGCTATTTATAAGAATGCACGCTTGATCTTTACGATTATCCGGCCGGCCGGCCACCATTTGAACGACAACTTGAAAATGAATTAACTTTTTCAAATTCCGTTTTCGGACATATGACCATCAAGATCTTAGCTCGGCTGTATCAACTTTTCAGGATTTTTCGTGGATTCCTTCAAGTCGAATTCACGTGCTAAAACAGTGACCGTAAAGAATACCAAGATAATGACAAGTCATATTACAATCGATTCGTCAAGAATGAATACATTGCTTACTTTCTGCCTTTCTTTTAAGCACTGTTGACATGGGCACACTCACACACACGTGACGATCGCTTTGTCTCAGCCACGGTATAAGAAGTAAAGGTAGTACGACGATACCACGTGACCATGTGACAATCTTGTCCGTGGTTAGTTCTGTTGGCGTGTGGCGGCGCTACATGCAGGGAGGCCAGATCCCGAGTTACGACGAGACCACAGACACGTTATGAAACGAACGTCATTTTCAATAACATTTTAGGTAAGTCTGTTTAATTTCATTAGATCGTATGTTCATTTTAAAATTTATATATTCAAGCTTTGTTCTGTATAATATGGTATGGTTATAAATCAGATTAATAATGTCGAAACATTAAAATCGTATTCAGAATGAGCACTAATGCTCTTCGTCAATCCATTGTTGAGTAGAAATTCAATAATATGGAATATGTATTCAACAACGGTCTTGAATACAGCTTTAGTGTTTCGTTTTACAATCTGTAATTTTATTAATGGAAATAATATCACTAAATAATGTGCACTTTATGTATACGATTATGTATGTATATTAATTGACACTTCTTAAATGCCACCCGAAGTAAAGAACTTCACACGAAGCAGGCAGGTGATCAGGCTAATTTACATGTGCTTTTTAAGTTTATGATACGGACTCAAATCCACGAAATTAGAATTTTTTCCCACGTCACGTTATGTTATTAAGAATATTGTAATGAACCTCTAAGATGAGAGGGAACGATTGCTGGCGAATATTGCGCGAATGAAAGAGAACTGGCTGAGGATGACGACACGTGAGCGAGATGGTGCGGTGACAAATTATCGTAGTCATAGTCTGTTTATTTTGTGACAATTATGCTATCTGCACGTAAGCGTCGTTTTTTAAAAGCTTTTATTAACCTTGCAATATTAGTTTGTTTAGGTCAAATCTTGTAATCAATATTAAACCAACTTCCCGACAAGCTAAGGAGCTGAAACTTGACATACATACACAGGATCGATGACAATTTATGTTAAATTAAAAAATTTTCAAATCGGTCCACTGGTTCGATTTCTAACGGTACAAATTCATTACTACGAATTGTTTGTTGAGACAATAGGACAATTCGTTATGGCGAGAGTTAAATGTATCTATTGTTTATTGTTGCAAAATTAAGCTCTGTTGTTGCCACTAAATAAAGCAGTATAAAAGTTTGGTTTGAAAAAACCCTTTTCCTCTTATCTTGTTGTTATTAGAAAAGTCGTAGGCAAAATTATTAAGACGGAAAAAAGGACAAAAACAAAGATTATACAAACAGTTGCGATCGGCTGGGGTTAGCAGAGGCTTGCCCCTGTAATTACACTGGTCTACAAAATTTGACTGTTAAAAAGTATTATTCACTGGTCTACAAGTGAAGTAGCTTTTTTATTCATTTTCACATGCTGAATACAAAAATAATAATTTTATTTTAAAATTAGTTTCCGTTTTTTAGAAAAACAAATTACAAGTCTTTTGCAAAAATTAGCAGAAATCATACGGTTCTTCTACTGTATTCATTAGCAGAATTGCGATGTGGTTTTTTGCTGCCCTCTTGTACTCTACTTCTGTAACATCTCGACAAACAGTCCAATAATAATCCGCCAACATTGAGACGTTCCACTTGCCCTGATATCGTTTTTCCATGTATGCGATGTCTTGATGGAAGCGCTCCCCATGTTCATCGCTAAAAGCCCCACAATTGTCCGGAAAGAAGTCCAAATGAGAATGTAAAATGTAGATTTTCAAGGACATGTTACAACTCAGTTTTTGGTTTTAAAAAAAGTCATATTAAACAATTAATTTTGTATAAAAATTGAAGTCATGGGTTCAGGATTGGAGAAAAGAAATGTATTAAGCGATAATTCGTATTAATCAAGATTTGTATTAACAGGGTTCTACTGTAGTATAATATACTTTCAATAAGTTCAGCATAGTTGTCACTCCTCTTATTTCCCAAGAAGTTAGTTGCGACAAGGCGAAAATCGTCCCAGGCTTTTTTTTCTTTACCTTCCAAAACAGAGTCAAAGTTATCATCTTGAAATAAATTTCTTATTTGAGGACCGACGAATATACCTTCCTTAATCTTAGCTTCACTTAAGCTTGAAAATTCCTGGCGAAGATATTGAAAAGAGCTGCATTTTTGCTCATTGCTTTTATGAAATTCTTCATCGGCCCTAGTTTTATATGCAAAGATGGAATTAACACTTTTTGTGAGTCAATATTTTTAACGTTTGTTGCCAACTAACTAAATAAATATCAGCATTATTAAGTTCAATGAGGGTAGAATCGAATGGCTTTTAGTTATCAATTCTTATTCAGCCTGGGTAGACAAGTAAAATTAGTCCAAATTATTTCGAATACTTTTCCACCGTAGACCAGTGTTATTAATAGACTATCAAAGATAAAAGATATGATATAAAACCTTCCCTTTGGGAAGCCAAAGTCGCCTTTTAAAACGTCCTGGAAACAGTCCTGGTGTCACCCTATTCTAAATTAAGGATCCTAGATCAAGATCGCCCAACCAATGCAGTCCCCAAATTAAGCAAATGACCGTATAATTAATACTGTATAATCGATTAGTCAAGTAATTTTAATAAACTGGTTAAAGAAAGGTGTCTTAAATGTTTTTTAAATATCCATGTCAATGAAAGATTTCTAGCTCAAATTCAAATCAATTTCAAGCTGATTTTCTTACTTAAATTTCAAAAATTTCAATTTCAATATCAAATTTGAAATTTTTAATAAAGTTCAAGACATGGTTATGATACTCTTTATCTCTCTGCCCCCACAGATTACGGTACTCCTGCACAGAACGATGGTATTCTTCTTATACCATGCACTCAACTGATCTTTGTAGGACATCCTGTTCACAATGTGGTCACTTTGGAGACCGCGTGGAAAGAACAAAGTGACTTGTTTGCTCCCAAGCTAACAGCATCCTTAATAACATATACACTATTAAAGTAAAATAAAAATAAAAGTACTATTAAACTGTGGATACTTATTACGCAATAGAAGAGAGGAGGTCAGGCCACTTGTCCACAAGAAAAAATTATTCTTCACATTTATATACACTTCAGTCACCAAATGACCTTCTTCCAATATCCAGTCACAATATCCAATGTTTACAGGGTGTATATAAACTTAAAGGACCAATCAAAGGGGCGAGAAATCATAGTAAAGTGTGATTGGGAAAGTAAATACTTCAAGTATAATATAAAGAACATTTATAAAGCTTAATATGATTAAAATTCCTCTAGTCAATATATTTAATAAAGTTTGTTCTGAAAACCAACATGTGAGTCCCTTAATTTCATGGCATATGTTTAATCTTCACTGGAAATTTTTCTTCATGATTAATCAAATACAATGATTTATAAATTATAAGTTCACTATGAAATTTAATAATGTTAGAATAATACGACACAGTTTTAAAGTTAATAAATTTTTTAAAATTACTATGCACTCATCGTTTCTCATTCATTTGAACGACAAATATTTATAATTCAAGAAGATCTACGTGTTTTATCTCAAATGCTATTTTTTCTTCTAATTGCATTTCTAAAAAAATAAATAAAACCTTAAAATCAACAACTACATAAATATGCAGAAGAAAACGAGCAATTCCCTTGCAGCAGCGCCTTCTGTGAACTACCTCGCGAACCGCGGACAAGATTGTAATCGTCTCCTAATAATGCTGCCATTGTTCGTCGGATTACCTTTACTTCTTATACCGTGGTCGCAGCTAAAGCTCCTTGGAATGTTAGGAAGATTTTATTATTCATTATTAGGAGCTTTAGCAAAAAAGCTACTTATAAGAATGCGCCCTTGGTCTGTACGTTTATCCGTCCGTCCGTCCGGCCGTCCGCCGTTTGCACGATAACTTGAAAACGGATTAACTTTTTCAAATTCTGTTTTCAGAAACATGACCATCAAGGTCTTAGCTCGGTCGTATCAACGTGCTAAAACAGTGACCGTAGAGAATACCAAGATAATGGCATGTCATATAACAATCGATTTGTCAAGAAGGAATATATTGTTACTTTCTGTTCATCTTTTAAGCATTATTGACATCGGCACGCGCACGTCTGAAATCGCATTGTCGACGCATGATTGCTCAAGTGCTCATCATTTATATAAAATCAACGACGGTGGACGTTGTCACAACAAAGAAAAAAATCTAACAATGGGTTATTTCCCGATTATACAAACGGGTGGGTTCGCTTCTAGTATTCTATGTTATTATAGCTGCCGCCACATAAGTTGAACGACCGTAGCCCACGAGAAAGACAGGTCCTGGCCAACACCACCTAAAGAGAAAGCCTGAGCGCGGAATCGTTATACATTGTTAAAACGTCATAGGTAGTCATCTTTAATCGCATTTCTACCAATAATAAGCCCGAAGTTATAACTAGATATGATGATGTAACAATGTATGAAATTTTCGCGCTCAGGCTTTGAGTAGAGATGGTGTTGCCCTGGCGCGGAAAAATCACGTGATCATCTTAGTCCGAATAACAATGTAACTTTCATTGTTTCCATCTTGGATTTTAATAATCGGCAATTTTTCGTTTGTTGGAAACAATGAAGGTTACATTGTTGCTCGGACTAAGATGGTCAGGTGACTTTTCCGCGCCAGGGCCTGTCTTTCACGTGGGCCACGTTGAACGACAGGATGACGGCATTTCTAAAGCCAGCCAATAAACGTTAACGGGAAGTAAATCGCTTAGCTATTCCATGAAACTTCCGCTTTCGTTTTCGAAACATTGTTTTCGTATTTATATTTAGTTTCTATTTTCGTGTTTTCTTTTAAATAGATAAATGAAATTAATAAATGAAATTAATAAATTAAAAAATGACGTAGAATAGTCGACTCGAAGGCAATTTGTTTTATATTATGGCTTTCCACGCTTCAACGATATCTCCACCATTACTATAGTAGAACAAGTGCATCATGGGTAAAATCCAGACAAAGCATATTGATGAGATGACTTACTGCGCATGTCAAAAAGATCGTTCAACTTACGTGGCGGCTGCTATAAGTAGCGGAAGAATGGAGCTACTTATTGTTTTCACAATGTCCGTCTGTCTGTCCGTCCGTCCGTCCCCTTCATAATTTCCGCATTTTTTGAGGTAGAAGGTTGAAATTCGGAATGTAGCTTACTATGGGCATGTGCACCTTCACTGTTTAGTTTGGTTTTGAATGGTGCACTGGGGTCGGAATTACGGGGGTGAGATTCAGAGGGGTTTCGGAGGCCGAAATTAGAGGGGACCAAAAGGTCTACGCGTATTTATACAGATAAAGAGGTGAAATTCGGTATGCAGATTCCCCTAAGCAAGATCAACATTACTGTAAAGTTTGGGCCAAATTGTCCTAATAGGGTCGGAGTTGTGGGGGTGGCAGTCACTTGGTCTTTAGAACTATGGCAACATATGGCATGTGATATATCTTTCGATAGGAAATGATGAGGAACGAAAAAAGATAGAGTTCTTTTTCATTTTCTAAATACTACGTTCGAGAAAATCAATTTTTCGATTAAAAGATTGGGGGTGGTGGTTAAAAAGGGTACAAAATAGATGACCTCAGCGCTTCCGCTACTTTCCTATACCTTCCTCGGGAGGATTAATTTCTTGTTAGGTAGCGGAAGAATGGCGCTAGTTATTGGTTAATGTCCGTCCGTCTCCTTCATAATTTCTACATTTTTTGAGGTAGAAGGTTGAAATTTGGAATCTAGCTACTATGGCCATGTCCACCTTCACTATTTAGTTCGGTTTTGATTGGTGCACTGGAATTACGGGGGTGAGATTCAGAGAGGACAAAAGATCTGTGTACTAATTAGGTACGTAAAGGAGTGAAATTCAGTATCCAGATGCCTCTAGGCAAGATCTACATACTACGAAGTTTAGGCCCGATTGTTCGAGTAGGGTCGCAGTTGCGGGGGTGGCAGTCATTTCGTCTTTAGAACTATGGTAACATATGGCATGTGATATGTTATACCATGGCAATGATGAAAAAGGAAAGAAGTTACGAGTTTTTTTTACATTTTCTACAAACTACGTTCGAGAAAATCAATTTTTTGATTAAAAAAATTGGGGGGAAGTAACAAGTGCAGATAATGGGGTAAAAATAGATGACCTCAAGATCTACTACTTGCATTACCCTACTCGGGGGAGATTAGTTTCTGGTTAATAAATGTATAAATATATTTCTGCTTCATTGCTAAAGCTCCTCCTTGGAATGTTTACAAGATTTTATTTCTCATTCCCTTAAATGCCATATACATTATGTTTCAAACTATGGATGCAGGCTTGATATTGAACGTGTAGTAATTCTAGATTAATTGTAGTAACTCTAAGATATGACCGTTAAAGTACTAGGGTGATTCAAATAAACATCTGAAAATGTGATAAGAATTCATAACAGTGCTCGAGTGACCTATAAGTTGTAAAGGTCGTTATTTTTGTTTGAAATTCATACAACATGTGTAAAAATATCATACTATGGCGTAACAGTGTGAAAAGATGTCTCCCTAATTGCAACATGCACCAAAGAAGAACAACGTTCTTTCATTCGACGAATAAAATGCAACAACTGTCGAGTGGACTAGGAAGTTCCGAATTGGTGTGAACCCTGTAACAAATTCGCTGCGACGAGGCCAGGCAGACTGAATATCGATGGCAGCAGTTTGAACATCGTGAAGGAAAATCATCGTATGGACGTGCATGAAATGCCATGCTTCTGTATATGAGTTGTGAATCAGCACACCAAAACGTCCATGTCACGTGGATTTCGTCACCGTTCGTGTCTTTCGAGAGTGAAACAGATCGACGACGCGAAAGACGTCGGTGACGAAAGCGTTGTCATCCCAAAAAGTTCTCGTGGGATAAGGAGACGAGAACGAGAAGAGAAAAGAGCTCGAGGATAAAAAGCATGGCAGCGGAATCGAATGGACGTGCAACGCAACCGAGCCGGAATTCATGTGTTGAATAATAGAGGCCGCAATAAGGAGGACGCCGAAAACAGGCGAGAACGTTTCAATACGGAGCCAGGCGTAAACCGCTACGAGGGAGGAGTCGACGACGAGTTGAGGATAGAGGTCGGCGAGGAATGCGACCGAGCGAGTAAGCAACATCTCCAGGAGCGACGAGCGACACTCGTATGGAAAGGGGTGGACGACGGATACGACGTCGGAATTGCACGGGGCTTGGAGTTTCTTTTCCGTTGCATGGGAAAGGAGAGACGGCAGAGCTACCCGTCACCTACGGAGGAACGACGGCGGTAAATGGAAGGTTCCCGTCGGATGCTGTCAACGAATTCTCGCAGCCAGGACTCTCAAATAATTACGGTAGGCAACCTTTTAGCTTCTCTATTACGGGCGCTATCCTTTCGTCCGCTACAGAACGCCTAGCCGTATTTTATTTGAAGTTACTGGCGATACGGACTGAACTCTTACCAAGTACAGTTTGAGTACGAGGCCATTGAGTGGAGAGAGGGGGAAAAAGTCATTGGACTAGTTCCTTGCTCTATACGCCAGTTTGTGTTGAATGGAACAGGAGGGTTTGTACAAAGGCCTTCTGTTCACTTAGCATAAATGAACATTTAATGGAAGGGTAATTATGTAGATGACGGCCTCCACCCCAACTTGCGTTTTTTCCTACCTTGCGTTGTTTTTTAACATACATCTTGGGTTGCTTAGTGTTTTTGGGGGGGTGGACGAAAGATTTAGTTTTTATTTATGGTGCAAACTAGCTTTAAATTTCAGCAAACTTGTACCACTCTCGGCGCTCCGTGCCTCACATCGGCCCTGCGGGCCTCGTTCAATAATGCCCATTGGTCACTGTTTTCCGTTCTGTCTCCGGCGTTCTGTCTACGACGTCCCCCTCCGGGGGTAAGTTAATGATATATACCCCAACCTGTTTGGTCACAGGGGGCAGTTGGTTTCCCCCCGGCCGGTTACAGGAGGCCAATGGTTAGTATTTTTCTATTGACCATTTTCACCATCGTCTGCGTTTCCGTGCCTGACTTCAACCGCTACCACCAGATGGCGTTGCGTATCTAGTATCTGGAAGAAGGAAGTCGGCGCCATTAAACCTAAAGGAGACCGCTTTCGAGTGGAAGAAAACCACGTTCCCACCAAAAATAAAAACTAAACTTTTCGTCCACCCCCCCCAAAAACACTAAGCAACCCAAGATGCATGTTAAAAAACAACGCAAGGTAGGAAAAAACGCAAGTTGGGGTGGAGGCCGTCATCTACATAATTACCAATGGAAGCTGTGTATTTGTGTTACGACGAGAAAGCAACGAAACTACGTCGGTCAGCAGTGCGACGCTCCGTTGAAGTGATTCTTTGCATCGAAGGTCGTCGCTGTCCGTAAAGGATCTACGTTTTAAGTGTTTCCCGTCATTAGTGTGTGGGCTACCGCATTGCTACATGCAACGTATACAGCCAAGGGACCAGCGAAGTTATCGACGTAGAATAAGTGCGTTTCCTTCGACATCACGTGGATTCAGTAAGCCGTAATTAAAATTTCCCTCGACAAATGAAGTGCTGCTCGTTTGTGATGTGCTTTTGTAATTTGTAACAGAACGCCGTTATTGAGCTTCTGAGTGATATCTGAAATATTTAACAGAACGCCGTGTTTGTGCTTCTGAGTGTTTTATGCAATTTTTATTAGAACGCCGTTATTTGTGCTTCTAAAAAATGTGTAATAGTTAACCGAAGTGCTGTTGTGTAAGCATCTATTCAAATTGTGTGAACGTTTTAATTATCATTTAGAAAGCAACATCTGCTTGTTGGTGAAGAATATTAGTGTCAATATTCTGTGTGTTTAAGTGATAATTTTTACCTCAGCGAAAGGTGTCCGATCTGAGGGCAATGCTTGTGTGTCATACTGTCGCTCTCAATTTCTCTGATCCATAAATTTGAGTGTGTGCCTAAATGCCTATTTACGAGGTATCACCAGTGTGTGCTACGTAGTTGACCGCAAGGGCGTCTGTATCATCACTACAGCTTGTGTTCTATTGTTAGTGCTTCACGCCGAAATTTCTGCGAGCGTCAACTTCCATAGAAGATGACTTTCCAAGTCTCCAATCTAGCGTACCAATTTGATCAGTTCCTTGCTCGTCTTGCCAAGTCGGGTATAGTGGCTAGAAGAATAGTGTGGCAGCGAGCGTTCAAATCTGATTCCTCGAATGATGATGCCGCCAGATGGCAGCTACATCAACATAGTAGCTAAACATCCAGAGCTTTACATCAATAAGGGCTCCATTAATTTCTTCGTAAAATTTATAAATTTGATGTATTATCTCATTTTCATTCCAGAACATTAAATAATATACCATTTTAATAATATTTCGACCCTCCCCCTTTTTGTTTATAATTTAGAGATGATTTTGCAATATTTTTAATTTCAAATGATTTTATTCTTTCTCAGTTATATAGAGAAATACACGATCGTTTTACACCGAGTTATTTTCTTTAGATAAGTTTTTTGATTTCTTCATTAATTTCAGTTTTGCAATAAAATAGCAGCCCTTCCCTTCTTACTGTTGATTTTTAAAATTTCAAGAACCACTTACTATATTTCTCATTTATTTTTTTCTTTATGTAAAATCTAAGAAACTCAGAATAATTTTTAAAAATTCCTTATTTTTAAATAATGAAATGAATCAAACCAACTTTAAATACCAATTTATTATATATCTTCCTTTTTTTTTTAAAATAATTTTTTTTCAAAACTATTAACCTAAAATATCTGATATTTAATATTTTATCATCACATAGAAAGTAATTTGGTTGTTATCCATGTGATAAATGAATTTTATATGAAAAAAGATATTTGTATATCTATATATTTTTCAATATTGTGCATTCCACATATGAGATCTTCCGAGTTACAGGGGCGAACGCCTCATTTCTTGAATTTTTTCTCCTGAAATATCTGAAAATTCATTTATCATTTGTACGGTAGCCAGCTGCGTACAGCATTATATTATTCGGTTCTATGTTTATATTTTGTTAGACTTTATTTAGCAGATCTATGTTTATTGATTAATTACTCAAAATATAATTTCTCTGGCTCGGAAGGGGTCATATTCCATGCTTTATCTTATTAGGGATGGATACCTTCATCCATCTCTGATCTTATATTTCAACTTATTTATAACAGCAGATATTTTTCATTTATTATAACGTTAAAGAGTATTCTCAAGTTCTGTGGAAGACAATTACCTGAATTATACTAAATTTTTATGAATAAACTTAATTCTCCCGTAATAGAGCTGAAAAAACCCTCCTTCATCCTAAGATTTCCATCTCATCACCCGGGTAACTCGCATCTATATCGATTGCAGCGCCACCGCTACTATCATCAAATCGGGAATCAACCACGTAGCATTGCGAGTAGTAGCCGTTGCCACTCTATTCTTCTAGCCACTATACTGGAGGCGACAAGGGCTCATCACGTGACCATTTACGCTACTCAACTGCAAGAGACATTTATGCTTCTATGTCTTCTGGATACAATTCAAAGACTCATGACTATCGTCAGGACCAACTCTCAAGCGTGGACATTTGCTTTGTCTAGAAACTATTTGTCATTCTTGTGAACTTAAGAATCAACTTTTATTTTTCCCACTGCGCTAAATTCATTTGACTTTCAAAAGTTTTGAAAGAACTTTAATCATAAATAATATTTTAAGAGATAATAAAATATTATTCTTTTATTTTCTCGTTCCATTATCTTGTCACTTACTCTGCTACATCCATGTGACAGTCCATGATGTTCTACAGCTTCACAAACACTCTAATAGATGATGCCAAGCTAGCTGAACCAAAACTGAAAAAAACGAAATAGTGACGCCTGGTAAAAATTTTTGTATGGTTTTGAAGCAAGAGGTCTATTCCTTAGATCTCATTCCCTGTGATTATCACATCTTTGAAACGCGCGATGAAGGGATGGGAGATAAGACCTTCAAGTCCGGTGAAGGAATGCTATATGCGGTGCACGACTGGCCGCAGAGTCAGCCGAAAATTTTTTTCTAAAGATATTTATGAACTTCCGAAACGCTGGAACTACTGTATTGGACGCAATTGGTGCCAAGCCGAATAAATGATGACACTGTATACCGTGTTGTTCAATAAATTTTGAAATAAAAATATTTAAGGCTTTCATTTCAATCACCTTCAAACACACACATATATCACAACTAATTCTTTAAATATTTATTCTTAAATAATTGAAAATAATAAAAAGTGGGAGGTACTAATAACAAGTAAGATAATAACTATTGCATCTTTATCTTTAATTGTGTAACGTATTTTACATTGTAATTTTTAAAAACTGTTTATTTATTTAAAATCATGTCAAACAGAAGATATCTCCTGAAAACTTTAAATTAATTACTGATTGGAATTGGATCTTCAAAATCAACTTATGTTTTACAATCAACTCCATATTCAAAAACTAAGTGTTATTTGAAAAATCATCATGAAACTCTTCAAAGAAATCTTCACATGAAAGCAACAACATCCTGTGAGACCAGACTATGAAGGAAAACCCTGAAAAAATTGTCTGTTATGGATAATCTCAAAAGTGATATTCATATGTTTCCATTATAATTCATCATTTAAATTCATTCATTAATCAATTAATTTAAGTTTTATAGTTATCTTATTAAGATTATTAGCAAGTAAATAATTATTCAATTTCAATTTGTATTTGTGTTTACAAAAAGTACTTTCATATATAGGTGACATAATACTTATTCGAAAAAAAAATCAGCATTGTTTTTTTTTTTCTACTTTATTAAAACATTATTCATTTCTCAAGTCACTTTCCGGTCCATTAAAAGATCAGTCATTTAGAGATTGGAAAATAAAATATGCAAAAATCACATGGAATAAAGAATTCATCATTGAGATAGAAAATTAATAAAAGTATATCTAAAATTAAAGGACACGTTACTAGATTGAAGAGTAATTTTATTTTCATGATCAAATTTTATAATTTGTATGTGTCTTTTGGCATTCTCAAACATTAATAGAAAGAACTTCTTCCAAAACTTCAAACGAATTTGCCCTTTTCCTCCTTCTGCGTAGTTTGATTTCTGCCGATTTCGCATTTTGCCATCAACTGCTTTTACGGCTTCTCTCTCTCCCTTTGACTTGGGTGATGGGAGGGGAAGCCAGTCCAGGATTGGGCGGGGTCCACTTGGCAGTCAACGCTACGAAAAATCGTTTAGAGGAGGAGGGGGAGAAGTCGTAGATGAAAGGCGTCCTCTGTGGTCCACACGTTTAACAGCCACCTTAAAAATTTGGCGGAAGGAGAAAAAGTTTCTTCACCTCTACACTTTAATATCTGTCAAAGGCGATAAATATAGTAGAGCGTGACAAGCGAGTTGGTTAAAATAACTCTTTACTGATACGAATTAGAAAGTTGCGAATAGAAATAAAAAGTGGAAGAGTAGCTAGCTTTATATGCGGGTCTCAGAGTAACTAACTAACTGCATCAGTTTTGTTAATTTATAGATTCCAATATTCAAGAGCTTGCTAAATGCTTTTGATTTATCAACGAAAAGATGTATCAGATTAATGATAACTGAGTAGACTAAATACATTTTCGAATCCAATTCTTGGCAGTTGATAAATTTCTATTCGATATCCATCCAATTATTTTGCTGTTTGAACATTATAAATCATTTCTTCGTGATTTATTGGGAAATTATAATATATAGAGTGACCTGCAGGGAAATTTAATGGACCATCAAGCATGTGTGTACCTGTTTCAGACGAAATAAATATATTGTTCTAGAATCATTGAAAAATTTCCCTGCAAGCGAGAGATTTTGCGGACTAGAAATATCATATTGCATCAACATTGTACTATGAAACGATTTTGCGTCTACGCATAGGATCGTATTATTTGTTTTATATTATGCAATGCCGCCGTAAAATATTTATGTTGTGCAAAATCTTCCACTTGCAACAGTAAGTTTTTTTTGCAACGTAGATTTTCTGTAACTGTTTTTTATTTTTTTATCTTTAATCCCCCCCTAATTTAAAGCGTATACGCTGCATACATTGTACAGCGTATAGAGTAAGGCCCTTCCAGATTTCGAAGCTGAATATCTAGTAGGGCGAATCATGGAAACAAAAGGGGTAATTATCCAAGTTTTATGTACTTTACAAATGTTCTATACGTATCACCTGTTAACATTAATCCTTTAATCTACCACCATACACGTTCCAGTATATTATTGCCGAAAGCAGTAATGTCACGGTCAGATTGTAGGAGATATAAAACCAGGTACTTCTACTCTAAGCAAGCAGCCGTAAAGTCTTTTACGGATGCTCCAATTCAAGCAAGCAAAACGGAGAGGTTTGCGGGGAAGCAGTTTGAAAGGTGCTTCGTCGCATCTACAATATTTTGTCAAACCTCTGGAAAAGAAGTAGTTTAGCCCGGAAGAGAAAATTTTTGCAGGAGAGCACAAAGAAAAATATAGATAGAGCATGTTAAGTTTTCGACGGGGAAAGAGGGCTCAATTTTGGTGGAATATGTAGGAGAAAAAATCTGAAATGCAGAACTATGCAGTTTAATGAACTTTTCGTCCAAGATTAGCCGGAGTGTTTCGTCCAACAGAGTGTGTTGTGCTTAGTGCTCCGAAATGGCTTCATTTTGGTGACACAACTAAATTTATATTTGGCTGCGTTTCTCTAATTTCATTACAAGATTTGCAATTACTGTTTGTCGCATATCGATGGAATCAGCCTGATTTTTTGATATACCAACTTTACTAAAACAAAATAAATGTGCGCTTTATACCAGTAAATATGATGCACTAAACAATTGACATAAACTTTGTTTCACAATTTTATGCCTGTTATTTGCTTCCAATCAGCATTTTCGAATTTTTGGCTGTCACATATCTATGGAATCAGCGTTAAGTTATAACATATGCAGTCACAACATATGGCCTTTCAAGAAGTTAATAACCAATACATCCTCCCTTTTGAGAAAATAACGTTAAAAATTCTGTTAGGCAGGGATTTTATAAGCTTTTGTTTTGTGCCGTCATCAAGTTCATCCCAAACATCTAGAATAACTAACTTTAATTCATTTACATGCGCAAATGGCTTATTTTGTGCGTAGATCCTGTGCATAGTGAGTCCTCATAAGTTCTACATTGACTTCAGGTCTGGACTGATTGCTGACCAGTCCAGAACATTCAGTTTTTCAAGTGTAAAGCAATATGTTGTTGCTTTGCTAACGTGGCACATGTCTTGCTGAAAAGTCCACTATGGTCCTCCAATTACTAAGCCAAATGGAATCAAATGTTTATAAAACATGGTTTAGTATATATTTGAATCCAATCATTCTGAAATGAAAACAAGATCTGTCTTTCCTCCAAATACAAAAGTCCCCCCCCCCTCTCTCCCAAATCATCACGGAGCCACCATCAGAATTCCTACTGAATTTAGTGTAAGGTTCTTTGCGTAAACCGTGCCAGTAAAAGGAATTGAAGTCCGGTCCATCGATATTAAGCTCTTCTTTTCGTCGAAAACACAATAGCTGCCCATTCAGATTTCTAGGATATAACTGTTTTTGCCCACTTCAAACGGGGCCGATTTTGTGGAGGCTTTCCGGTAAGCTTTTTGTAGTGGGTGTGTTAATTTTCACGAAAACGTCTCATCACAGTCTGTCTGGACACATTGGTTGTAGTTCAGATGAAATTTCTCTTATAGAAGGTCCCTGTGTGGTGACTAAATGGAAAATCCTTCTGTTGTTCCGTGCGCTTAACACCTTCTTCCTTACCTTTCGCTTAATCTTGCCGTGGTCATCATCTTTTTTAACACATTGTGGATGGCTTTTTGAGATCTTCTAACATAATCTCTCTCTTAAAAAGCCCTTGGCCACGGAATTGATAAATCTCACTTGTGATTCGTTCAACATAGATTCTACTGGCAGTTAGGTATATTGCTGTTTTATTCTTTTATAACCATTTGTTTCGTAGAATAGAAACAGCCGAGTCCTCGTGCGAATAAATGAACACTACCGTCTTCTATCAAAGAAAAGAGCAACTACGTCATGGTATCTGTCATAAACAAACCTTGCCCGTTCCCCCTACTCCTGGTTTTGCTACCCCATTACCAGACTTTGAAATTCCGGAGACACTTATGCAACACGTTGTGTTTGATTTAATTCTGTCCACTACTCAGCGGGCTGAACAGGAATACTCCATTTTGAATCATCCGACATACAGGTGATTAAAGCAACAATAAATTATCTGATTTTTTTCCAAAATAATGTGAACAATTTTCCATATTTACATGGGTCGTTCGAAAAGTAGTAACCGCATGGAGCATTTGCGCTGCCTCTGTGCGTATTTGAAAAGAAAAGAAAAAATTTTAAAATTCCATTATTTGTGTGGATAATGCATATTGTGCAACCTAGAAAAAATTGCAGTAGGAGACTGAATCATCCTGCAAACTGTCCCATTTGAGATTTGCTTAGACCCCTAGCCACACTTTGAACATTGGTTTGAACTCTAACTGCGTCACTTGACCTAGGAAATATGAGAAAAGAAAACTTTGTCCCCACGAAAATATTTCCCTTTTCTTATGCACAAATCACAAAAATATTCATCAAGAATTTCATAGAACTTCTTCATCATAGAACTTCATACGTTTTGGAAAATGGAGAAAATTCTTAATAAAAAGTTGTGATATTTTATCTAATAATTGGGCTGTTTTTTGCGTCTATGATTGCGAACATTCGGTAACGTGGCCCCTTAATTACGGTCAAGCAATAATTTGAAAAACCAAAACCAAAAATCTGCATTATCTAAGCCTTCCGAAAGTATTAATGATAAACTCCAGGGCAGAAAGTTAATCATTTTCGACCATTCATGGACAGTATCGGATAGGGATGTTGTTTTTCTTTTTTCCAGAAGACTTATTTTGTAGAACTATCTTTCTTTGTAAAGGATGGAATTATAATGAAGATAAACAACAACAAAATCGATGGCCAATGCCACTAAGCGTTTTGACTACTAGTGCGCTTGATAAAACGTTGTTATTTATTCACAGAAGGTGAATGACAAACTGAAATTGGAAAATACATTTGGAATAAAATTGCCGAAATAGCTTAATTAACAGTGAGGAAGTGTTTTTCTCTACGGAAACAGAAGTTAAAATTTGAAGAAACGTTATTGTTAACCATGAAAAATTAGGTAATAACCATTAGTCGAATTTTAAACTAACAAGTGGGTGGTCATATGTGACTACTTTAAATTCCAGAACTTTTTCATAGTTGTGTTAAGAAATTATGACATTGATAATATTAAAGATTTAAAATGTTTTTCCATATTTTGATCCGAAAGTATCTTTTCTAGGCAATTCTACACTTTTATTAAATCCAGCACAAATCCTGAAACCGGGACGCTTTTGTTTCTTATCTGAGGCTAGAGGACTGCTTACTTACTATCTTCTTGAAGAAATCGATTTCATACAGTCAATAATGATTTGAATTCAGTGCGACATCCTAGAATCAAATTATTCATTAGCTACGATCATAGTTAATAATTAGCCCATTTTACCATTTTTAATCGTTTTAAACATTCTCAAAATTTCGTCCAGCCGTCTGCCTATTTGAGTCAGGTGTACATTTCTATTTCAGCTTTTTTGGCCTTAACTTACATTCTGGCCGAATTTCTTTTTCTTTCAGGAAATTAGCAAGTTATTTCTTCAAAAGAGATTTGATAAAATTAAACGGAATAAAAATAAGAATTTCTAATTACGGAAATTTATACGTAATACGTAAAATGGATAAAGTTTAAGACACTGAAAGAAGAAAAGACGAGGATGGGAACAAGTTATCAGCGTTGAGATATTATTCAAAAACTTTTTCAAAACAGAATCTTTTTAGTTAAACCCGAAGATAGCGTCATCCTACAAAAACGAACTTAATTGAACGTAATGATGATGAAGATGTAAAATTAATTTTTGAAAAATATAAACTCGTAAAAAGCTATATTATAGAAGTAATAACATGTTAGTTTTGATAGAAGAGAAGTTTGAAGTTTTAAAATTATCAAAGTATAATTATGAGTCTTTTTAGCACATTTTCTATATATAGAAATGTGCTTATGTGATCAGTTTGTCCAGTTGTCCGTCCGTCCGTCTGTCTGTAGACACAATTCCCACAATTCATTGCGTTGCAATAGAAAGAGTGCATGTATTGAATTGCTGGAAGACACGAATTATCCTCGCATTCGGGAAAACGCGTGTTGAGAACATACATGGGTTCGGCTCTGCGCGTGCTCTAAACGTTAATGAGATGGTGCGCGTGCAGGATGCACGTGTTTGACGATTATTGAAAGTGCAGGTCGGTCTCTAAATCAAGAGAATTTTTTTATTCCTAGGGAGCTTAGTATTTATTATGATAACTTGATATATAATTAACTTTTTCACAGTCTGTTTTCACCAATCCATTAATATGGGACAGTGCACGAACAAGTACGAACGTGAGTAGCCGGAATAAGTATGTGCTATAATGGCACGTGCTTTAATGGTACCATTATGATACCCCCTTAAAAACTTTCTATAACCAGATATGGTATGTAATATATCAAACAAATCATCACAACATATGTATAAGAGTAACTAGTGATAGCCGGTATTGGTCTAATGGCCCGTGTACGCGCAAGGATGTTTCATGAATGAATATAGCGCGTAAATAATGTTGGTGTGAAATGTTTAGTAGTACGTGTTTTAATGGTACCAAATGGAACTTTCAATGCTAAGATATGACCTGTAATATATCAAACAACTCGTAACAACGTGTCAAGAGTGAATATAACGAGTAAATAATAATAATGGTTATTGGTTTAGTAGCACGTGCCCTAATGGTGTCATATGATACCATATGGTACCATTGGAACTTTCAATTCTAATATACGGCATGTAATATATCAAATAACTCGTAACAACGTGCCATGAGTGAATATAACGAGTAAATATACTATACGAAGAAAAAATATACTATACTATACTATACGAAGAAAAAATTCTCATTACTATAGAGTGGGCCATGCTCTGACCCCAATGACACAATTTGGCTCAAACCTCTTAAAAATGTAGATCGTGTCCAGAGAAATCTGCATATCAAATTTCACTCTTTTACATACGTGTATATCTACTAAATAATCGTGTATATAGTGTATATCTTGTAGACCATTATATATAATAATACGTGTATATCATATAGACCATTTGGTCCCATTTAACTCCGACCCCAGTGGGCTAATTAAAACCAAACTAAATAGTGAATAAGGACATGTCCCATGGTAAGCTATGTGCTTAATTTCATCTTTCTGTGTCAAAAATGTAGAAAATATGAAAGGGATGGACAGATATTGTAAAACCGATAAACAGCTCCATTCTTCCGCTACTTAATAATTATTATTTACTGGATTCCGAGCATTGTCACGTCGCCAATCACCGCCTCTTCAACAACAAATGTTAAAATGCAAAGATTCATTTTCATTTTACTATTTTATTTGATTACCCATATTCGGCTATATTTCATTTGCCTTTATTCCTGATTGCTAATTGTTTTGCTATTTTACCTCACCTTTTTTGAATACAGCATTAGTGGGTCAAAATCGACATGCTCTTTTCATTATCCCTAATATGACAGAAGGCTTTTTATCATTGGTATTTCCTCCTAAGGCTACCATGCATTCACGGAAAATAATTTGCTGCTTGATATTGTTTCTGAGCCTGTACTTTAAAACATTTATTCTTTTCATAGACTCAGTTTTGTCGACTCAACTATTGAAATGATTTCGGAGCATTCTCTTCTTGCGTTATCTTTTCCCATCTCCAAGTCCTCTCAACAGGTAAGTCGATTCAACAGAAATCGAAATATCCGCTTCTGAGGTCACGCCTTCTTTCTTCTGGAGCTGGATATCGTCACGTGCCAGTGACTTGACTCCTTCGAAGATCGTCTGCCCTATTTGAGCCATGAGCCTGGTGCCTCATTGCATTGCTCACACCATTTATCCGGTATCTCCTTTTTGTTATAAATGGTGGTTGTAGAAAGAGAAAAGAATGAAAATAAAAACCCTTAGGAACATGAAATGGACACAGTGGTAAAAATCTATAAAAAGCTGACGATTCGAATAAAGACTATTCATTCTGTTCTTTCTAATTTTGGTAATATTCCAATTTAATATTCAAAATTATTATTATATTTTGCTTACTGTTAGACGAAGGATAGTCTCCAAATGCCTGCTTTTTCAGGTTTTTTTTACACTATGTATCCATCCATTTCTTTTTGTTACCTGTAATATTACGTATTTCAAAGTTAAAGAAACATATTGTCATCACTCATAAAATTAACAGAAAACATGCTTACTTCAAGTTTACTAATAAAGCGCACATAAAACCAGAATAAAAAATGTCAGCATTAATAGCTTTCTTGAGCATATAATAATGCATGCTGTGTAATTCGAAACGTTATTGAACATCGCAGTTTGGCCTAACCCGTGTGTCGGTGTCTTTGAGATGAATTCTCTTGAACCTTAAAATAGCTGAATTGAGACGGATTAACTGAGAAAACAATCAAATCAAAGAAGTTCAATGTCTGTTTTTTTCCTATTGAACATCTTCAATTTTATGTTTGGTGCCCTGAGCCCTGCAATGGTGATTGTTAATAGCCCGTCGCGATGCAACTATATTCTAACAGTGATAAGCGTGCAAGTTAGAAGAAAATCGATACTTGCCGCGAAAGTAAAAATCTTGTACAATTCGTGCCCATGCAGTCATTGATTGTTTTACTGAGCAAGGATCCGACTACACATTTTCAATATGAGAATGTCTTGCTCTAGATGCCAATAATAACTGGCAAGTATAAATGGGGAGCGAACGGTATAGAAGTAGAACGGCGTCTCTTTCCAATGCAACACATTTGTGCTGAGTGTTTGCCGATGTGCTCTGTCAACACGTTTTTCCTCTTTCCATTGGAGTCACTTCGCAGCACTATATTAGCAGTTCATTTCATGTGAAATTTGACAGGAAGAATTTTCAGATTACTTCATTCCAATAATCCTGCTCTACCAAAGTCGGTAGGGTCTACGTAATTCGACCTCTTCAGTTGATGTGTATTGTTTGTGAACACAAAGAGAAAAGAGAAGGAAAAATTCCGCGACCTGGACTCGAACTAGGGACCTTGCATATCGCTGGCAAGCTCCCTGGTTCGAGTCAAGGTCGCGGAATTTTTCCTTCGCTTTTCTCTTTGTATTCACGATTTATTTGAAGTATATCTTCAGTATATTATTATGTTTTCTTTGGTATTGTTAGTCATTAAAAACATATGCTGGGCTGTGATCATTCACTGATTTTAATATCCATTTCATGCCCTCCATTTATATCCGTTACAGGAGCATTTTGATGGTGCTGAATTCCAAATTGCATTTGTGTATATCCTATAATGATGATAAAACAAGGAATTTTGTCATATCCAAATCGATCACGTGGTGATCAAGCGATGAAAGTGTATGCGCAACCATGTGGCGATCGGTCCTATCTGTTAACATTTCTCACCTGGTTTCTCGTTGCTCCAGTCAACTGATCCGCAAAATTCTTTCAAAAAAATAGGCAGGGCGAGGAAGACAAAGAGAAATAACAAAACGGAGCGAAGCCAGTAATAGGACGCCGCCACCGCAGAACTTAGACGAAGAACTCCAACCATGCAAGGAGATGGAAAAAACGGAGGGTTCCAATAAAGGCAACGTTCAGTCCCTCGCTCTGAACAGACCACGCATGTAAGCAAGTTAAATACATAAGTTTTCACATGGAATTTCAAATGATGGTGTCAAATACGGTAAACATTGCCCTGCGGAGATCAATTTCGATAGCTTGTGTGAGCAACCATGGCGAGACACGGCAACCCAACATGATCTGCCCAAGCATATAACTGAACACGCATAATCACACGGAGGTTTACAGAGACGGACGATTCTTTAACCAAGGATTTAGAGGAAATCGAGGACTTCGCAAAGAATCACAGCGCCCGTAAGAATTTAGTACATCCCCTAACGGTATGCGAGCTGGCGCCAGATCTTGTGCTGTGTGCGACGTGCAATCAAGCTTGCCATCGGTAGATGTAAGTGCAACTAATCTAACCTAACCTTGAAGCACACGCCGGAACTGAAAAGTCACCTGACCATTATTGCCTGAGCAACAATTTTTATTTAAATCTTTACTACAGAGATATTATGAAATATATTGAAAGTGTGATAACAGATCGCCCCACTAAACTTCGCTGTCTTACCTAGCCAATTCGTGTAATGGTCTAACGTTTTGCCTAAAGTATCCTACTGTATTGGAATAAACTCTTTTCCATTAGAGTAAATATTTGGAGGGCACGGTAGCGCCCTCGCCAAGTCCAGCAAGCACAGCCGTAACATCCTTTCAGGAAGCAACTCGGCGTACTTTTGACCCTACATATCTTTGTAGCAGAGTTACATAGAATCCTGAAACTTTTTATATGTAGAGTACTTTGCAAATGAAACTGAATTTTCAAATGTTACGTTTCTATCTTTTCTAGTTCGTAAGATACAAGAACTCAAATTTACTTTATTTAGACACTGACTCACTGACCGATCATCAAAAATCTGAAGTACTTCCCGCAGTCCTAAAAACTTGAAATTTGGCATAAAGATAGTGTGTAGGGTACAATGAAAGGAAAAATTAAAAAATTTCAGAATATAAAAGTATTAATGGTTAAAGGTCACTGCTAAACATCAATTAACCTGCAACAGAATGGCTATTATGCAATTGGTGACGACATTGCTTGCAAGCGTGGCGCAATTGATGTCGACATTGTTGGCCAATTGTTAAGAGTGAGAAACAACAGCAACTCCGAGATATGAATTTCATTGGAAACGTTTGTTAATCTGGAGGCATGGTATTAACTAAAACTAGATTAATATCAAAATATTTTCAATTTCGGTTAAATCAACAATATTTACTTTTCTTATTAAATGATGCTAATATTCGTCAATTAGGTTCTAGTATTTTTTATAAAATGAGTTGCGTAAATCGAAAAGAAAAAATTACAGCTGAACAATACTTTCAAATGCTTAATAAATAACGATGAGCTAGAAGTATTAGAGAAGTCAACGTGATACGGCTAACAAAAATATCATACGGCCAAGTCTCAATTTCACGTTTCATAGATAATAAGTTCAAAGCTACGTCGACTGCATTACATCATCTGACGAGCCACTTGGTAAGGTCAAACATTACTTTTGAAGACGTGAATACCAATCTCGTTTCATTTGATTTCATTTGATATCGTGGGTTAAAGATGCCCCAATTCTTCACAAGTCGCCACTTGAGGAGATAGCATCATTTGTAACAAAGTATGTCACGTGAGCCATACTTAACAAGAATCTTTCTCCTACTCTTAATCAACGCGTCGTGTCATGTCAAACTCATTAACAGTACAGTTAATGTCTGCAAAAAAAGAACACTAGAAAGATTATACTGTATGTCAGTTTGGATTCGCACATCAAATTACTGAAGCACTTACCCAACAGATATCGTAGTCAATAGCTGCAAAAAAGCATTATCATCTAATAATCACTAAAATATTGTGCGCAAAAAAGACCGAGGTATGATTAACGATTACAATCCTGCAATGTTGCTCGCATGAAATTGTAACAAATATCCAGTTCGTGGGAGAAAAAACAGCTATCCTGAATTATTATGTAACAACATACACCACAAAAAGCGAAAAACAAACGCAACTGATATAAATTCTACTAAAAGTTTAAGAAGTTGTTTATACAACATCGGAGACTAAGGATCTTGTCGAATCGGCCGTGTGGAGCTTTGGAGGCAAGTGACACTTTGCTTAGAATTCCACTGTACGGGACTGATCCTCAAAAGTCGAAGACTGTAAGAAGTATCAGAAAAGAAGAGATTGACCATATCTCAAATCATTATTTCTACACGGTCGAGTCACATTATTATGACCATCTCCTACGTTTGTCTTCGGGATTGCCCAGACGAGGAACTATGTCACGTGCTGGGAATTGGTTAGCTGACTATATATTGAGTGAGCATTTTATTATGACCACCTGGCATATTTATGCAAATGCGCGCACGGACGTCGCCACAATGTATCTAGCGGGCCGGACATATAAAAAGGGAAGCTGGGTGTCGTCGACAACAGTAGACGTGTTCCATTCTTCAAACTATGGGTGAACGATGCGATTTAACAGCCCTCGAACGCGGGATGATTGTAGGTGCTCGGAGCTATGGAGCGAGTATCAGCGAAACAGCAGCATTCGTGGGGTGCTCAAGAGCAGCAGTCGTTAAAGTATTTAAAGACTGGACGGTTAGCCGGAAGACGGGGTCTGAACGTTCGCGTTGTGGCCGCCCGCGGATGGTTGATGATCGGACAGAACGGAGACTATCAAGACTGGTAAAGGATAACAGAAGGGAAACTGTGCATCAAAATCACTGCTGACCTTAATCAGGGGTCCTCCAAAACGGTCTCTGAATGCACTGTCCGCCGCACACTGCATCGCATGGGATACGGAAGCCGAAGACCTGTCCGCACACCTTTGCTGTCTGCATCCAACAAGCGGAAACGACTCCAATTCGCTCAGGAGCATAAGGACTGGACTATCGAGCAGTGGAAACAAATCATGTGGCCTGATGAGTCACAATTCCAGTTATATCATGCAGACGGCCGCGTGAGAATCTGGCGGAAACAGCACGAAAGCATGGACCCCGCATGCATGAGTACAACCCTTCATGCCGGTGCGGGCAGTGTTATGGTCTAGGGAATGTTTTCCCGGGATGCGTGGGGTCCGTTAATACGTGTTGAACAACGTCTGGATGGCGCAGTATACCTCCGCATCGTCGCCGATCAAGTCCACCCTGTTATGTTGATGGCGTACCGCAATGGAGATGGCTACTTCCAGCAAGACAATGCGCCATGCCACAGAGCTCGTATTGTGCAGGAGTGGTTCTAGGAACATGAGGGAGATTTTACCTTACTCCGGTGGCCCCAACAATCCACAGATCTCACTCCAATTGAGCATTTGTGGGGCGAAGTCGAACGAACCATCAGACGGCTGGGTCCACCACCGTCCAATCTAGCACAACTAGACATTGCTATCTATCAGGCATGGTGTCATATTCCTCCCACCACCTTCCAACATCTCGTGGAATCAATGCCACAAAGAATCACCGCAGTATTAAAGGCAAAAGGAGGCCCAACGAGATACTGACAGGGTGGTCATAATAATATGCTCACTCAGTGTATAAAGTAAGTTTCATTATGTTAAATACATATCACTTGTTGCTGCAATGGGTAAGAAACGTGATTTATCAGAACTGGAAAAGGGGATAATAATCGGCTTGCGGGACAGGGTGGCAGTATTTCGGTAACCACGCAGTTTGTAAACTGTTCTCGTGCTGCTGTAGTTAAAGTGTACCATGAGTTGGAAAATGGGACCGTTCAGAATAAACGTATGGGAGCTGTGGAGCACCAGGTGCCATTGATGACAGAGGTGAACGTCGGCTGCGAAGGTGTGTGAAGGCCAACCGAAGAACTACATTGGACCAACTTACCGCTCAAACCAACGATGGTGCTATCAGACATGTCTCTAAAACCATAGTACAGAGTACACTGCTACGTATGGGCCTCCGCAGCAGATGGATGGTCACCGCACCCTTTCTGACGAAGGTTCATCGCCAAAAACGGCTTCAATTTGCCCAACAGTACAGAATCTGGACCACTTCTAACTGGAAAAAGGTTGCCGTTTCCGATGAGTCACGATTTTTGCTCCACAGAAGTGACGGCCGTTGGCGGGTGAGGCGAGAAACCTCTGTTGGACGAATCCAGGCTGGTGGTGGCAGCGTCATTGTGTGGGGAGTGTTCTCATGGCATTGTCTGGGCCCAGAGATACCTGTGGAAGGCACGCTCAACCGATTCGGTTATTTATCCATAATTGCAGATCAAGTACACTCATACATGGCGACTGCCTTCCCAGAGGGGGATGGCACGTTGCAGCAAGACAATGCAACGTGTCATACGGCTTCAATTGTTTGGGGGTGGTTTGAGGAACACGACCAAGAGTTCCAAGCACTACCCTGGTCCCCTAATTCCCCAGACCTCAACGCAATCGAGAACCTTTGGGATCATCTCGATCGTCATGTGCGTGCAATGGAACAACCACCGCTTATCCTTCAGCAGCTATCGGTTGCTTTACAGTCTGCATGGCAACAGCTACTAGTAGAAACCTACCTCACTCCGTCTAGTTGCTGTCCGTGACGCTAAAGGCGGTTATTCGGGATATTAGCTAGTGGTCATAATAATGTGACTCAACTCTGTATGACGTTGAGGAAATGCCTGAAAAATACTTCTTTCGTTACTTATGTTCAAACTACTTCGAACCTTAGGCGAAGGAGGACGATTCGGGCAGACGTGAGGAGTTCTGTACATGGGCTGTGGAAAACTATCGACTGGATCCTTCATTTGTACATAAAATTGCGTTCAATGACGAGGTAAACTATCAGAACATAAGATATTGGATGGATATGAACTCTCGTTGGACAGATCCATCCAAAGTTGTTGGTGAAAGTTCAGTTATGGAGCTGTGTGGGATATGAGGCACCTGTTTCATGGACCATTTTCATAGACGGCATCTTAAATGTTGATGATACTGCCATCTTGGCATGGGCGCACCAGCCATCTCACTTTATCATTCGGCTGCAGAACGCCTTGAAGAAGTTGAAGACTGGTTTAATTGCTGGAAAGATGAGTCTTAACGTCGGAAGATACAAAGCCGTGCACTTCAACTAAAAGCTTAAGTGTCCTCCGGATTCACTGGTTATATTCAATAGGAAACTCGAATGGGTTGACAACTACAAGTACCTCGACTCAAGACTCTCCTGGAATCGTCACGTAACTTTTGCTCTGAACAAAGCAAAGAGGACTAAGTACAGACTTCTGGCTCTCCTGGGTAGAAACACCGCCCTCAGCATCGACAATAAATTACTATTGTACAAGACATTGATTAGGACCATCCTCATCTATGGTATGCCTAAGTGAGCGACTATATGTAGAAGCAGATGGATTGAACTCCAGTCGTTCCAGAATGTTGCCCTAAGGACCATTGCCCAGCTTGTAAGAAGGTCCGTAAAAAATCATTACATCCACTCGGAACTGAACATGACTCACATTGGACAGTGTATCCAAGATTTCCTGATCAACATGGTGCAGACGATGAAGAGCCATGACAATGACCTGGTAGCTGGAATAGTGAATAATCTGATGGAAATGAAGTGGCATACAAAGTATAGAAAACCGAGGCATATTCTTGATGTCAACTTCGAAGACATTGGCAACTTTCCTTCCCGGAATATTGGAAGATGTGATACCACCCCCTCCCCTTCCCCCTCCCCCACTCTTCTGACAATCGTCAATCTTATTATTTTTTTTCATGAAGTGGAAGACCTCTTTGGGTTGTCAGGCTTCTTTCCTATTTCAGTGTGGGATCTATTCCGGAAGGGTGAGACTCCTGTAAGCACTGCTTACGTTCCACCTAAACAAATGTACACTTCACGTGTTTGACTGTCGACTGTCGCGAATGCTACAGAACACTGTGTTCATGTCACTGTTGACTGATGATTGCAGTTTCCCAAGTTTTTTACAGCAGGATGGTGCACCCCCACAACACGCACATAATATCCGACAGTGCCTGGATGGGCAATTACCTGGTCATGGATTGGATTGACCGGCGGGGTCCTGTGGAGTTGCCACCACATTCCCGAAAACTCACGCCGCTAATTTGTACCTGTGGCCTACTTGAAACAACTTGTGTATGCTGTGAAAATCCAAAGCAAACGTGATCTTCAGCAATGCATTCCACAGGCCTGTGATAGCATTACCCCCGGCGTTCTTGTGCGCGTGCCAATGAATGGATAACACATTGAACACGTCCTCTAGCTGCTGCAACCCAGTTTCGATATGTGTGAACCACAACAGATAACTGAAACCTGATTGCAGGAATGAACTCCTGAGAAAAAACTGGTGTTATTTAATATTCCACATTTAAGAAAATGAACCTTGACCCAAAATGGCAGATTTCAAGATGGGGCCCAAATTCCAAAACTGTCTCAAAAAGTAGAACACCTATCTTATTTCCTGATAGCATGATCACATCGTTTATTTTACACACCATTTCCGAAATACAGGTATGTCCTGTAACTCATCCTGTTGATTGCCCCAAGTATCTTTCGAAAGGGCTGTGAGTGTATAAGAAAGTATGAAGACGACTATTCCATGACAGCAGGATTAGAGGAAACAATAGTAATAAAAATAGGAGCAAGTGTGATATTGAGAAGGAACACTGATGTGAGTTTGGGCATAGTAATTGGTTCTATCGGTGTTGTACAAATTTGAAGCTGGACCCTGAGGATAAGAAAAAAAGTTAAAAGGATAGTAATACAAATCCACATAAGTAAACTGCAAGAAACTGTGAAAAACAGTAAACTATATAAAACAAATAAAGAAAAACCACAAGTTCCCCAAAATTATTTAATGTCCGTAGGCGCATCTCGATGACAACGTCGTCTTCTTCAACGAAAAACTAGATAAAGAGAAGACGACGTCGTCGTCGTCGAAATGCGCATACGAACATTAAATAATGCTGTGGAAATAATGGTTTCTTTATTTAATTTATACAGAGAGTAATACAATTCATTAACGGGCTTTGTCCTAAACTCGCTTCAGTTAGGAGTAAATTTGAAATAATTAATAGCATATATGTTCAGCGCGAACAATACCTCTATATGTGTGGCTTTTGCTATAACTATAACATAAAAGTCAAGGCCTTAATTTGAACAGCGCACTTATAGATATACAGTTGCCTCCGAAAAATGTTGAAAAGATTGCTTTTTAAAAATACGAAACGATATTATTGAAAATCTTTTAGTAATATTACAAACACTAATAAATACTAATTAAATGAGCACAAGTTTATTCATTTATAACATACATAACAAAAAAAAATCAAGTATTTAGAAAACGGAGGGTGCCAAAATTATTCATACCCTGAACTTTAGTATTTAGTAGCTCCCCCTTTTGCTGAATTCACTGCGAGTAGGCGTTGTCTATAACCTTTGATTAGTTTATTACAGGTATCTAGTGGGATATTTGCCCATTCTTCCAATGCAAATGTTTCTAATTCCTGAAGATTTTTAGGATGACGAGTGCACACGTTTCGCTTCAATTCAACCCAAAGATTCTCGATCAGATTAAAATCCGGTGACTGTGCGGGCCATTTCTAAACTTTAATTTTATTTTTTTCAAGCCTTGCTGTTGTTGATTTTGATGTATGTTTTGGGTCGTTGTTTTGTTGAAACGTCCAGTGTCGTCCAAGGTGTAGTTTTCGAGCTGAGGTCTTCAAATGTCTATTCACTATTTCCTGATACACATGAGAATTCATAATTCCGTTAATTTTAACCAAAGCTCCAGCGCCAAATGCAGCAAAACAGCCCCAAAATATTATTGAGCCACCTCCATGTTTGACAGTTGGGATGGTGTTCTTTTCCACATGGGCTTCATTCCTTTTGCGCCAAACATATCGCTTATCATTATGGCCAAATAATTCCAGCTTTGTTTCATCTGACCATATAATGCGACTCCAATCCTTCTCTGTTTCATCAATATGCTGTTGAGCATATTCCAATCGTTGTTTTTTGTGCTTGAGGTTCAGTAGAGGGGTTTTACGTGGAATCCTCCCAGTCAAACCATTTTTATGAAGAATGCGACGAATTGTGGTTTTAGATACATCGATCCCAATTGACTGTAATGATTGCAGGTGTTCTGATACAGTTGCTCTGGGATTACTGTTACATTCCTTCACAAGTTTCCTGATGTTCATGTCACTTAGTTTTAGTTTTCTTCCTCTACCAATTATATTGGCAATAGTTGTTGAAGGCTTTAAATTTTTTCACAATGGATGCAACTGTTACAGGGATTTGAAGTCGTTCTGCAATTCTTTTATAACCCAATCCATTTTTGTGGAAATCAATTATTTTTTTCCTCACATTCTCTAACAATTCTTTTGTTTTAATCATGTTTGGTTGTGTCAGTGTTGTCTACCTGGCTTTGATTTAGCTATTTATACCTTTTTAATTTGTTTCTACAATTCTTCTTTGTATCACACAACTTCCAAAACCAATCACAGTCAATTATTCAAATCTATTCAAATTATTTTGTACAATTTTACAAATTAATGTTCCGGGTATGAATAATTTTGCCACCATCTGTTTTTTAAATACTTGAATTTTTTATTGTTAAGTATATTATAAATGAATAAACTTGTGCTCATTTAATTGGTATTTATTAGTGTTTGTAATATTACTAAAAGGTTTTCAATAATATCGTTTCGTATTTTTAAAAAGCAATCTTTTCAACATTTTTTGGAGGGGTATGAATAATTTCGGAGGCAACTGTAGGCTCTTCGGTATTCTCGTGTGCGGTCAAGCTTACTTAGCATTATCAAGAGTAAGACGCCTGAGCAGCTTGCGTCAAATTAATATTGATTATTACAGTAGTGCCAAAGTTCAAGAGTCCGCCATAACGATGATAATCGACTCAAATGGACGTATCGCATAGATTTGCCAAAAATAAATCATTCGAAGACACTGAAAAGGGCCAATAAGGACAGGGAGTGGGCTATGCGAAAACCAGGGGCTGATATCAAAAAAAGTATCTCAGGGAATGGAGGACCACATACAAAAAGAAGTGAAATCCCATCAAAAACATTTCATGTAAAAAATGTAGCCAAGTCTCGCCA